>JABUQX010121451.1:0-25000 GCA_015478945.1 Trachelipus rathkii
TTTCTAGTCATATCTCCATATTGGTAATTCTTATACCAAATTTCATAGAGAGTGATTTGTTAGGGATACTTTAAGGTACATTTGGCCTTTCCTGTTTTTTTTTGAGAAAATAATATTTCACCATGAAAATGAATCCGAAAAATTGTGTTAAAAATCGAAGAAATTTCCATTTTCATGGGTGTATTATTAAAAGAAGGAAATAATTTAACGATATAAAATTTTGTGTGATGATACATACTAAAGTATGGTTTAACTTAAATCTTATTTGAAGTTTGGGAAATATTTTAAAAAAAATTTACAGGGTGTCCAAAAATCAATTTTTCGGAAAATCGGTAATTTTGAACCTTAATATCTCTGATGGGGTAAGTGCTAAAAATCTGAAATTTTCACACATTATACTACTACCATAGATGTTCCTTCACCTGCAATATTGACTTTGGTATTTGCTTGTTTTAAGAAATACAGCCATTCAAAAATGCCAAAAAAAATTTTTTTTTTAAGTTGTGTTATGATAGCATAATATAAAGTACCTATATTGTTAAAGTGTGTAAATATTATTATTATTATTATTAGAAATTATTAAAATTTATTGTCATAATTCTTTTTTTTCAATTTTTATTTAGCATAAAACAATGAAAATAAAATTCATAATTTTGGAAAAAATTCACGTTTGGAAAATGTCAATAAAATATAACTTAGACTTGTGTTTTTCTATCCAAATTAATACTATAACATTATTAAAATCTACTTAACATTTAAATTATAATTAAAATTAGTTTGGACAAACACAGACGTAATAATATTTAATGTAAAGCGCGACATTAATTCAGTTATGCAAGCTAAGATTTTGAAGTGTGCTTGTGTCGCTCTTACCATGTTGATTGTAAATAAAAAAATATATACGGGCCTCTTTATGAAAAATATTTATGTGTGTTATATTTTTAATTTATATATATATATATATATATATATATATATATATATATATATATATATATATATATATATATATATATATATATATATATATAAGAAGAAAATATTGTATATAAATATATACAAATAATATATATATAAATAGATATGTATATATATATAATATATATATATATATATAATATATATATATATATATATATATCTTCAACCAACAAATAATATATGTATATATATAATAATAATAATAATATATAACCTGTATATATATGTACATTACATAATATATAATAAATAATATAATAATATATTTAATGTATGTATATATATATATATATATATATATATATATATATATATATATATATATATATATATATATATATATATATATATATATATATATATATATATATATATATATATATATATATATATATATATATATATATATGTACCGTAAAATGGGGGAAAATCGGTCAAAAATCGCCGTTTTTTTTTTAATGAATCATGAAAAATCGAAATTTTAAGTTACATCTTTACTTAATAGTTTTTTCTCACATTTGGAGTTTCCTTAATGTTATAGAATAATGAAAATAATAAAAATATCGAAATAAATATTTTTAAATTTTTTTTTAAAAATTCCATTTTCAAAAAATTGAATTCGGGAAAAACCGGTCAGTGGCGTCGGGGAGAAACGGTCATTAAATATTATTACGTCTGTGTTTATCCAAACTAATTTTAATTATAATTTAAATGTTAAGTAGATTTTAATAATGTTATAGTATTAATTTGGATAGAAAAACACAAGTCTAAGTTATATTTTATTGACATTTTCCAAACGTGAATTTTTTCCAAAATTATGAATTTTATTTTCATTGTTTTATGCTAAATAAAAATTGAAAAAAAAGAATTATGACAATAAATTTTAATAATTTCTAATAATAATAATAATATTTACACACTTTAACAATATAGGTACTTTATATTACGAGTAGGCCTACGTATGCTATCATAACACAACTTAAAAAAATTTTTTTTTGGCATTTTTGAATGGCTGTATTTCTTAAAACAAGCAAATACCAAAGTCAATATTGCAGGTGAAGGAACATCTATGGTAGTAGTATAATGTGTGAAAATTTCAGATTTTTAGCACTTACCCCATCAGAGATATTAAGGTTCAAAGTTACCGATTTTCCGAAAAATTGATTTTTGGACACCCTGTAAATTGTTTTAAAAATATTTACCAAACTTCAAATAAGATTTAAGTTAAACCATACTTTAGTATGTATCATCACACAAAATTTTATATCGTTAAATTATTTCCTTCTTTTAATAATACACCCACGAAAATGGAAATTTCTTCGATTTTTAACACAATTTTTTGGATTCATTTTCATGGTGAAATATTATTTTCCCAAAAAAAACATTAAAGGCCAAATGTACCTTAAAGTATCCCTAACAAATCACTCTATGAAATTTGGTATAAGAATTACCAATATGGAGATATGACTTAAAATGTTACCTCTATTAAGTGATAAATTTTGCTCCACCTGGTCAAACATTTTGGCTCACCCTGTTACAACCAGAGTAAATCTACAAAAACGAATGGTGGTTTTGAACTTGCCAGGGATAACATTAACGCCATGCAAAATATAAAAGTTTTCAAAAATTATCGAGCGGCCATCATCGGTACGGAAAAAATGGATTGACCCATATATATATATATATATATATATATATATATATATATATATATATATATATATATATATATATATAATAATAATAATATGTATGTATATATAATATATATATATATTTATATATATATGTAATATATGTATATATATATATATATAATAATATGTAATATAATATATAATATCAATATATATGCTAACAATAATCATGTGCAAATGTAATTTTAAAAATATGTACTAAAAATATTAACGTACAAATATATCTCATACCGTGGAGGGCGTTTCGATCGTCGGAAGACGTGAAGTAAAGTGGAGCTAGTGTGGGTGTTGTTAACGGCACCAATGCAGGACTTTACTGACTACTGCTGCTGCTGCTGCTGCTACTACTACTACTACTACTATACTACTACTACTACTTCTACTACTACTACAACTATTATTATAATAATAATAATAATAATAATAATTATAATTATTATTATTATTATTATTATTATTATTATTATTATTATTATTATTATTATTATTATTATTATTATTATTATTATTATTATTATTATAATTATAATGATAAAAGAAATTATAATAATAATAATAATAATAATAATAATAATAATAATAATAATAATAATAATAATAATAATAATAATAATAATAATAATAATAATAATAATAATAATAATAATAATAATAATAATAATAATAATAATTGTAGGATTAAGAATCACTACATATCGAGATCTTTAATAGAATGACGACCATAATATATTTACAACTGCTTTTATACTAATTCATCAGTACTTGAATACATTCCGCCGACTCCGCCTGTGAAGCTCCTTTTCGACGGTGTCTAGACTCTTCTTTAATGTCACCACTCGCCCTCGTGATCGAATAATTTCCGATTCTCGATCAAACATAAATCTTCCTCTCACATCCAGCACGTGGCTCGCAATTCCATTCCCTCAATATCTTGTCGGAGAGCAGTCCTGTTACTTTTCCTACATCCCACCTTGTTGTGCATCTTGCCCCATCTGGGTTTACCCACATCTTCTCCCACACGAAATTTGCTCTCCGCCTTCTCATCTCTCAGCAGCCCTCCACCATCCTTCTCTAGGTGTCTCCAATCACAATTATACTTCTTTTTCCATGGGCCATACAGTTTCATCTTCGTCTACCCTTGGCATAAAGTTATACCAGAACAAGCCTTCCCTTACATGCTTATTCCCGATCCTGGCAGCTATCCTCTTAATCGTTCTATGGTTTCGTTCAACGATCCCATTACAGTTTTCCCTTGAAAGCTGCTCTGACATGCACATTTATTTCTACTCTCTACTTCCTGCACATTTCCCCTAACATATTGATCCTGACCGATGCAGATTTATCTACTAACACCTCATCAGGCAATCCGTGTTCAATAAAGACCTCCTCCATTTTTTCTTGCTATCTCTCTTCCCCCTTCACCATTCAATTCTTTCCATATAGCGAATCTACTTTCTCCACAATCTATTATTGATAGAAATTTTCCTTTTCAAAATGCGTCACTTCAATCGCCAACCTTTTCCATGATTGCTCCACACCTAAGCTCACCACTCCCACGCATCTTTCTGGGTTTGGGTCAATTGATTGGAATTTCTCACATCTCCTGATACATTCTGCCACATCATCTCTTCTCACCTCCTCATCAAACATTTTTGCCACATACATTGTTTTGGATTCCACAATGATTCTTATCATGTAACCTTTTTATTTCCAATATTGAAATTCCACAGTGAACCTTGTTAGACTCCTTCATTCCCTTTTGCCACTTCTCATAAATTCTTGTCAGTTTATCTGTTTTCTTCACCAATTTAACCAGTTTGATTTCTAATTTTAATTCAAAATCTCTTACTAGTTCAACACTATCTAGACATCTCTTCACTACCATTTCCGCCGCTCCCTTTGTCCTTACCCTACTTGAGTTAATTACATTATCCACCCAGCTGACAACTGTTCTGGAGTCACACATCACTGTTATATTTTCAATCAGACTTCCAGACACAAATTTATTCCCTTTCACCACAGCAGCACATCCAACTCCGCCACGTTGATATGACCACAGTCCGACTTCTTCCTTAGCTAACTCTCTTATCCTCAACCATCTCTCCTCCTATTTCTAGTGCAACGCCATAAGCTATATACTGCCCGCGTCACACCAAATCGTTCCCTTTTCCCCTTCTTCAACAAACCAGCATCCCTTCACAGGATCTCCTTTTCTCTCCTCCTCCAAGACCTGACTAAGAATTTCCGTACATTTTTCTCTTATATCCTCATTTCCACCTTTTTCCTTCCACCAATTCTCTTCCTTGAAACTGCACTACCCTTAACCACCTGCAACTATGTTGTTGAAAATAACTCTCTTCTTGACACCTTTCCCCCGTCTATTGCACAATTTTATCCTGTTTCACTCTGAAAAACCTCGTTCTTCCAACTTGTCTTTTTCAATCTTCAGTCCTAAGACCCTCCCTCCAATCACATTTACAGGATCTTTTGACACCATTCAAATTTCAGGAGGTGCTCTCACTTACTTCTTCCGCGGATATCTTTCCTCATCCCCTCATCGTAGCTGAATCAGTCCCCCTTCACCCTATCATCCCTTTCTCTCAAAGCTCTTAAATTTTTTTGTCATAATTCTTAGAGCGCTGCATAGCCAAATCCTAATCTTATTTAAACAAAAAATCCTTCCTTTATAACTCACCAACTGATGTTTTCATAAACTCTCATCAGTCTGATTTGTAGATAAGCAGCATTTAAAATCTGCACCACTTTCCACCACTTCCTCCCCCTTGAATTGATTCCTCACATACAGCCGCCTCATCCCTGTGTGGCACATTACGTATTCATTCAACTCCCTGTAGTCCATCACTGGTCTCACCTTTCCCTTACTTTCCTGCTACACCGCCATTAATGGAGCACCCCTCTTCCTCAGCCTTCCCCTCCACGGTACTAAAATTCCTTCCCTGGATCCACTTGTCCAATTTCTTCCTCAAACTTCATTTTGTTTCTCTTTTCATTGAACTTCTATAATCACAACCTTGTTCTTTAAATACCGGCTCCTCTTTTTCTTTCACTTCCACTTTCAATCCACTAATTTCACGCTAAATCTTCCGAAAAATCGCTGTCATAGATTTTTAACTCCTTTTCTTATTGCATTTTTATCAATGCCATCTCTTTTTCTTCAAGATTTCCAAAAAACACCCCTTCTTTTGTGAATCTGCCCCCTAAATTCCGTGATACAAACATCAACTAAAACTATTTTTACATCTGTCATTAGGTTTTCATCATTATAACCTCGACTCTCTTTCTTCTTCCATCATTCTCTATGTTCACATCGCATTTCCCATCACTTTCAACTTTCCTTCGTCAAACGCAACTATTTTTTTCTGTTCTTCCTATCTCCTCTTACTATATTACTACTAACAACTGACCTCGTGCAGCCAGAGTCTACCGCACACAACACCCCTTTTGCCATTCACTTTTATTTCTTTTAAAGAATGCCGATTCTTGAAATCAAGAGGCTAATTCCGGCGCAGCAACCGCCTCAAATTCGTTTTCCCGAATATCTGAATTTGCATTCCTTTGAAATGACCCTTTCACCACACTTAAAAACAAGTTGAATGGATCGTTCGATTACTTCTACATTCCCTCGCAGTGTGGTTCTCTACAGGAAAAACATTAAATGTTTCTTTCTTTTTCTTTTAAATGTGACACTTCCTCGAAGACTTTCATTTTATTTGTCAATGCGATTGCTCTTGCTCTTCGTAGAATTTCCTCCTAGCTTCACCTCCTCAACACAACCATGGCAAGGATTTCCCTTGCAAAGTTATCCTGGTAAGCCATTAACTAGTGTCCGCTTCACGATAACCTATAGCTCAATCCTGCACATCTTGCTGAATCTTCTTATCTCTGCAACGTAAACATCCATGTATTCTCCCATCCATTTCTTCTCTAGCTTTCTCAATGCCACCAACGGGTTTTCTCCGAAAACTTTCCTCAATTTTTCTTTATCCTTTCCGATTCGTTTTCCTCCTCTTCACTCATCTCGAGAATTACTGTTAGCGCTTCTCCAGCTAAGTGGCAAAGATGTGTTCCTCATTTTTTATCTTTGAGACCCTAACCACCATCCTAAAATTTCAGGATCCATGCCTCTATATCTCCTTCTCCCACGTAAAGGGTCTGACGTCAATAATTTTTAACCCGCTCGTTGACATATTGCTTCTTCCTTTAAGCCCAGCGGATAGCTTGTAGGATTAAAGATAGAATCACTCCAGATGAGATCTTTAATAAGAATGACGACCATAATATATTTACAACTGCTTTTATACTAATTCATCAGTACTTGAATACATTTCGCCGACTCCGCATGTGAAGCTCCATTTTGATAATATTTGGACTCTTCTTTAATATTACCACAATAATAAAAATAACAATAATAATAATAATAATAATAATAATAATAATAATAATAATAATAATAATAATAATAATAATAATAATAATAATAATAATAATAATAATAATAATAATAATAATAATAATAATAATAATAATAATAATAATAATAATAATAATAATAATAATAATAACTAATAATAATAATAATAATAATAGTAATAATAATAATAATAATAATAATAATAATAGTAATAATAATAATAATAATAATAATAATATTAATAATAATAATAATAATAATAATAATAATAATAATAATAATAATAATAATAATAATAATAATAATAATAATAATAATAATAATAATAATAATAATAATAATAATAATAATAATAATAATAATAATAATAATAATAAAAATAATAGTATTAGTTATAATAATAATAATAATAATAATAATAATAATAATAATAATAATAATAATAATAATATTAATAATAATAATAATAATAATAATAATAATAATAATAATAATAATAATAATAATAATAATAATAATAATAATAATAATAATAATAATAATAATAATAATAATAATAATAATAATTGTAGGCTCAAAGACAACGTAGTTCAGCAATATATTTATTAAGAATGGCAATAACTATACACTTAGATTTGTTTATACAATAAATGAATGTAAATGCGCTAACTCCGCTTTTGAAGCTCTCTTCTATTCCAAAGCTGAACTCTTCCATAATGCCACACGCCCTCCTGATCGATCAATCTTCGATTCTCGATCTTAACTCTGAATCTTGTTTAATTTCCTCCTGTATTTGAATTGAGGCATTACTTTAAATTGTATATTATACTCCATCTTTTCACCGACTGTCTGCATATTGCGGTACTTCTGTATCCTTCTGACCGCGTTGTTAATCTCCTTGGCCTCACCATTCCTCTTCAGACTAGCGCGAAGTTGTTGGTTTTTTGGTCTCTTCGACGACTCTTCTATCAAAGCAATGGGAATGCAATACTTTTTCTCGCGTCGCTCACCGAAAGCCAGGAGCTGCTTCTCTCCAAAAACTCTTCTCAGTTTTACTTCCATTCCCCGAGAACACTCCACCACTTCTACTTTCAGCAGCCACGAATCACTGTCTCCTTCTCCGTCGAAAGGCTTGACGACAGCAGCAATCCCCAGTCCATTCCTTTTCATACTGCAGCTTCTCTTGCTTCTCTTGCCCGGATAGCTTGTAGGCTCAAAGACGACTCACTTCAGCAATATATTTATTAAGAATGGCAAACATAATACATTTACAATCACCTTATATACTAATATATAAACGCGCTAACTACGCGTGTGAAGTTCTTTTTCATTTCCTAGCTGAACTCTTCCATAATGACACAATAACAATAATAATAATAATAACAATAATAATAATAATAATAATAATAATAATAATAATAATAATAATAATAATAATAATAATAATAATAATAATAATAATAATAATAATAATAATAATAATAATAATAATATTAATAATAATAACAATAACAATAACAGTAACAATAATAATAATAATAATAATAATAATAATAATAATAATAATAATAATAATAATAATAATAATAATAATAATAATAATAATAATAATAATAATAATAATAATAATAATAATAATAATAATAATAATAATAATAATAATAATAAGTATTAATAACACTTATCAATAATAAGATAATTATAGTAAAGATTATGATAGTGTTCTTAATAATAATAACAATGATAATAAAATAATAATAATAATAATAATAATAATAATAATAATAATAATAATAATAATAATAATAATAATAATAATAATAATAATAATAATAATAATAATAATAATAATGTCAATTATTATTATTATTATTAATCTCAATATCATCACTATTATTATTATTATTATTATTATTATTTTGTATGTGTGTGTGTGTGTGTGTGTGTGTATTATTATTGATGGGAGGACCATGGTGACGTTCCTGGAATAAGGTTATGTAATAATAATAATATAATAATAATATGTATATATATAATAATAATAATATATATATGTCCTTATATGTATTATCCACTATTAATCTATATAGAACAATATATAATATCGATAGTAATAATAATAATATGTAATAATAATAATAATATAATAATATATATAAATATGAATAATAATAATAATAATTTAATAACATATGTAATTTAATATAATAATAATAATAATAATAATAATAATAATAATAATAATAATAATAATAATAATAATAATAATAATAATAATAATAATAATAATAATAATAATAATAATATATATATATATATATATATATAGATTATATAAATATATATATATATATATATATATATATATATATATATATATATATATATATATATATATATATATATATATATATATATATATATATATATATATATATACTCTTACTAATTTTCATTCAGCTGAAATCGTTGCAGGGATACTCTTCGACGAGCAAAGCGGGCTTTCATTAAACGAAAGTGCGCTAACCTCCTTATTTCTCCTACTGACAAATCTTTCTGGCCTCTTGCCAAAAACATCTCTAACAACTTCTGTAAATCTGCCTTTCCTCATCTTATTCGATCTGATGGCTCTGTTGCTAACTCTCCAACTGAAAAGCCAATCTCTTTGGCCTCCTATTTTCCTCTAACTCAACCCTGGACGATTCTGGCATTCCTCCTCCTCCTCTCAGGTGTCCTATGTCTTTGCCTGTGATTACATTTGATCGGGTGCATGGGCTCCTGAGATCTATGAACGTTAGGAAGGCGGGTGGCCCGGATGGCATTCCTCCCCGAGTTTTGAGGGAGTGTGCTTCCGTGCTGACCCCGCCCCTCGTTCAACTATATTCTCTATGTCTCAATACTAACACTTTCCCTCAGTGTTGGAAGCACGCACATGTCCAACCTATTCCGAAAAAAAGGAAGCCGCTCTGATCCTTCTAACTATCGCCCTATAGCTCTCACCTATATTCTATCTAAGATCTTTGAAACCCTTCTTAAACTCACTTCTTAGACCATCTGGAATCTCATTCTCTTCTTTCCGATCGCCAGTACGGCTTTCGGCGTTCGAGGTCTACTGGTGATATACTTTCCTATTTAACCGATTTATGGTTTTCCGCCCCTAGGAACTACGGGGAGACTTGCGTGGTGGCGCTTGACATATCCAAAGCATTTGACCGGGTATGGCACGCGTCACTGCTCTCCAAGCTCCCCTCCTTTGGGTTTCCTCCTTCTCTTTGCTTACTTATGTCTAGCTTTCTTTCAAGTCGCTCAATATCGGCTGTGGTTGATGGAGCGACTTCTTCTTCTTTTTCTGTCAATAGTGGTGTTCCTCAGAGTTCTGTCTTATCTCCTACTTTATTCTTACTTTTCATTAATGATCTTCTCACCTGCACATCTAACTCTATCCACTCATATGCCGATGACTCGACCCTTCATTCTTCAACTCATTTCAATTCTGCTCCCTCTTTTACTTCTAGAATTGCCTCTTGTCTTAATCTTTCCGATTCTATTCTCGCTGATCTGGATAAAATTTCCGATTGGGGTCGTCTCAACCTTGTGAAATTCAATTCTTTAAAAACTCAACTTCTAAATCTCCCTCTCTAAGACACCTTCTAACTTTCCTATCTCTTTCGACGGTTCTCTCGTCTCTCCTGTTGACAATATAAACATCCTTGGCCTTAACATAAACAAAAAAATGTCTTGGAAACCTAACATCACAACGGTTGCTAGGGCGGCCTCAAAGAAACTGGGAGTTCTGTTTAGACTGCGAGACTTTTTTCCTCTTCTCAGTTACTCCAGCTATACAAGGGTCTCATCCGCCCTTGTATGGAGTACTGTTCTCATATCTTGGGGGGGCTCTGGTTTCACCCGGCTTTTGGACAGGGTCGAGTCAAAGCCAAAAGGCTTATAAACTGTTCTGTACTTTCCAGTTCACTTGACCCTCTATCTTTGCGGCGCGATGTTGGTACTTTATCTCTTTTCTATAGGTACCGCAGCGGCAGGTGTTTGAGGGAACTTACCACTCGCGCACCACCGCCTTTACGACGCCCTCTCGTAGCACAAGGGTGCCTGCAATGAGTTTTGTGTTGATATTGGTAACTCCAGGCTAGTTCGCTGCGGTGCTTCCTTCTTTCCTGCCACCTCTGTTATGTGGAATTCTCTTCCATCTTCTATGTTTCCTGCTGAATTTAATCTCCCTCACTTTAAAGCCTGCGTCTGTGCTCATCTGCGTAATTTACGCTAGCGGATGAAATTTTAGCGTGCAACACCCCCACCATAAACTAAGGGCTCTGCACGTGTGTGTATGTTGAGAAAAATAAAAAAATATATATATATATATATATATATATATATATATATATATATATATATATATATATATATATATATATATATATATATATATAATATCATATGTAATGAAATATCATAATAATAATAATATAATAATATGTATATATATATAATAATATATAAAATAATAATAAAAATATATAACAACATGTATATATATCATAGATATATATGTAATAAAAACTACTGTAATATTAAGAATAATAATAATAATAAGATGTAATATAGAAATATATATATAATATTTAATAATAATAATAATATGTATTTAATAATAAAAAATATAATAATAATAATTATATAATATATATAATAATAATAATAATAATAATAATAATATAATAATAATAATATATATATATCGGGCACATCTGCGTGGAAACGTCTCAGGTTGGGCGGGCAATTTTAATATATATATATATATATATATATATATATATATATATATATATATATATATATATATATATATATATATATATATATATATATATATATATATATATATATATATATATATATATATATAAAGAGAGAGACATGAGAATTATCACCAGTCTGATGACATCATTCAAACACTGGGATGGGCGAGTCAAAACTCAAAACGCAGAATTCAGCATGCCTTTTAGGCACATGATTTTACTATATTAAAAATGAAAAGCAAGGGTCGTCCATTTAACCAAGTTCAATATAGGAAGCCATAAGCGGCGGAGAAGCACAAAAATTTTTGCTTTTTACAAGGGAAAATGAAATTTTGTTTTAAATTTCGATAACAGCTCTGTAAGAAATTAATTTTTATGGATTAAATTTGTTTTAAATATTAAAAAAATATAAATAAATAATTCACTTCTTTTGTAGGGCATGCACTGCCTACCTTGCCTACCCAGAGGGCACGTCCCTGATATATATATATATATATATATATATATATATATATATATATATATATATATATATATATATATATATATATATATATATATATATATATATATGTAATAATAATAATAATATCTACATCTATGAATTATAAGTTTATTTTTCTTATATAACATATAATAATAATAATAATAATATGTAATATATCTAATAATAATAAAAATATTAACAAGATTTTTAATAATAGTATAAATAATTTCGAAGACATTACATATAATCTTTATATATATATTATTAATAATAATAATATATATAATAATATATATATATTTATAATATAATAATAATAATAATAATAATAATAATAATAATAATAATAATAATAATAATAATAATAATAATAATAATAATAATAATAATATACTGTGAAGCTAATATTACATATTTTATTATTATTATTATTATTATAATAATAATATAATAATATATATATATATATGTATATATATATCTGTATAATATATATATATATACATATATAATAATATATATATATATATATATATATATATATATATATATATATATATATATATATATATATATATATATATATATATATATATATATATATATATATATATATATATATATATATATATATATATTTATTATTTAAAACACACACACGCTAATAGGGTAAATTAGTAAATGTAGTGTATATCAAACGAAAGTACAAATAAAAATAAGCATTTTTAGAGGCGAAGCGAAAAATTTTGAAAAGTAATTAAATTTTTTTTTTTTTTTTGTATTAACTACCGAACTACTTCTGCTTGCTTGCGTTATACGGTCATAAATTGGGAATGGGAAGGAGTCGAGCGCCTTGCACCCTTGAATCTGCCTCCTTCCCCCAAATTTGAGCGACATCCCCATTACATTCCCCCAATATTGTCTTTTCAATGTTTTAAGAAAATATGGTATGGGGAACTAAACTTTTTATATACGTTATGAAAATAAAATAAAAATAGTATATATAATTGTTTATCAAATATTATTGTATTTTTTATCAGATGTGTCCATAAGTAGTGTTTTAAAGTTAGTAAACATTAGTATAGACGTTGAAGGGGTGAAATTAAATTATTTTTTCCTAGGGGTACAGTCATGACCTGGAATGACCTGAACCTGACCTGATCCTGACCTGACCTGACCTAACCCTGACCTGACCTAACCTAACCTAACCTAACCTAACCTAACCTAACCTAACCTAACCTAACCTAACCTAACCTAACCTAACCTAACCTAACCTAACCTAACCTAACCTAACCTAACCTAACCTAACCTAACCTAACCTAACCTAACCTAACCTAACCTAACCTGACCTAACCTCATTTCACCCCTAGAACATAGGTAAAAAAAAAAAAAATTCATTTCGCCCCTAGAACATCTATTTATGTATCATAGAGGTTACCTGCAAAAATTTTTTTTTGATCCGACCTCCCGTTCCGTGTGGGCGTTAAGTAACTTTGTCATATATATATATATATATATATATATATATATATATATATATATATATATATATATATATATATATATATATATATATATATATATATATATATATTTATATACATATATATATATATATATTTGAAGATTATCTACAAATAACTTATGAGGCTTTAAGGAACCGTCTTCTGCTAATTTACTCTTCCCCATGAAGTGTCGTAGCAGTATTACAAATACATTCTGATATCGACAGCATTCAGCTTTTATAATTGGTAATAATTTTTTGTATAAATATATATATATATATATATATATATATATATATATATATATATATATATATATATATATATATATATATATTATGATATTATTATAATTATATTTATATATTGCAATTTAGATAGTAATACTAAAATAAAAAAAAACTTACTCCTTTCAATTGTGGAATGTAAATATACTAAGAGTTCAAAAGTTTGGAGCAAGTTTCAAATGTATTTAACAGCCAACATTTATAAAAGTTTTATGGGCACCCTGTAATAACAGTTACGAAATTGAAATACTCCCATAATGGAATCAATAATAAACATTTTTGAAAAACTCAAACCCATTTTACGAATGAACTTAAATTACCTGTAAACGAGAAACACTCCTATTTCTAATTTACCGTTGAAGGAGAATCGCTTATATTTTTAATTTTCCAGTTACGGACACTCATTTTTTTTGATTACATTTTTGGTTAATAAACGTTAGAGTATTATTAATTGACTTCATTCGTTTGTTTGGAATACGAAGACGAAATTTACATTTAAATTGGAAAATATATGTAAACGCCATTTTTCTTTGGAAAAAAATTTAAGGTTTCTTTATTCTTGCTAAAAGACGGTTTTCCATTTGAAATTTATATTTTCATTCATATTTGCATGTTTTCACACAAACATTCAGACAAACTGAAAACACTATAGGGCAAGCGCATACACACATAGACAGAAACACTATTACTATTATTATTATTGCTACTACACACATACATATATATATATATATATTATATATATATATATATTATATTACATATATATTATTATATTATTACATATATTATTATTAGTTATATTATATTATACATGCATATATATATATTAATCATATATATATATATCCATATATATTATATATTATATATATATATATTATTATATATTATATATTAAGTTAGTTATTATTATTATTATTATTATATATTATTATATTATTAATATTATTATTATTATATTAA
The DNA here is from genome assembly GCA_015478945.1 of Trachelipus rathkii. Lineage (NCBI taxonomy): Eukaryota > Metazoa > Arthropoda > Malacostraca > Isopoda > Trachelipodidae > Trachelipus > Trachelipus rathkii. The sequence continues at coordinate 15,170 of JABUQX010121451.1, forward strand.
TATTACATATATATACATACATACATTATTATGGTTATTATAGATAGAAGAGTATATATATATATATATAGGTTATATATATATATATATATATATATATATGTATATATATTATTACATATTATTTCTAGTTATATATATATTATATTATTATTATATATATATATATATATATGGATATTATATCGCATGTTACTCCTGAATTTTATATTATTATACTGTTATTAGAGAGAAAATAAATATATATATTATTATATATCTATATTATATATATATGATATATACATACATATGCTATTATATTATTATACATATTACAATATTACGGTTGTTAAGAGCATACATATACATATACATATGTATATATATATATATGTATGTTATTATTGTTAAGATATATTATATATATATACATATATATATATATAGTATATATGTATATTATTATTATTTATATATATATGTAAGATATATATATTATTGGTACATATATTTATATATGCTATATTGGTTAAGATAATAGCAGTTATATATATGGGTATAAAGTTATACATATATATATATCATATAAATATATATATAAGTATATATTTATATATATACAAAATATTATAAAATAGGTATATTATTATTATATTACAGCAGCAAGGTGGGTGGGCAGCAAGCAGTGTGAGAGCAGTTATATATAGTTATATATATATATATATATATAGGTATATATATATATATATATATATATATATATATATATAGGAATATATATTGATTCAATTTTAAAAACAAACTTTCCTCAGGTCAAATTTAAATTATTATTCTCTAGGGAAAAAAAAAGTGCAAATTATTTTAGATTCGAAGATAAACTTCCTATTCCTCTGTGTTCTTCAATAATTAATCAATAAAAATGTGGTGACTGTGATGCCACCTACATAGGAAAGACTATTAGAAACCTTTCCACACGTATTGCAGAACATAAGGGTATATCATTTAGAACCCTAGATCATCTTCACAATCCTCTCATTTCGGCTATAAATGCTCAATCCCTTTGTAATGAAAACCATCATATACGATACTAATTTTTTAGAATATTAGCCCAAGCTGAGGAACCTGATCTTCTTTTGTTGATATTATTTATTTTGTATAATTCTTATCATTGTATTATCAACCTCATGGAAATGGGAAGTTGTTGTCTTACCCGAAACTAATGGTAATAAATATTTTTTAAAATGTGTATAAATATATCTTGTCATTATCGCTTTTTATTAACAAGATGCGCAGTTATATATACTATATATATATATATATATATATATATTATATATTATTATCATATATTATTATTGTTATTGATATATATATAAAGAAATGTTTTTCATATATATTATCATTATTTTTGTATTATTATTAAGCAAACATGTGTTAGTATTATTCTTACATATATATTATTATTATACATATAGTTAATATATACATATTATATTACATATTACATACATATATTATTATATTACTACAGCATATATACATATATACATATTTACATACAGTATATAGGGCAGTTAAACAGGAAAGACAGAAATACTGATTCTTCTGGATCACCTGCTGCACGATAATATACCTGATGCCAGGCAATGAAAGAGTCCCAACCCAAAAAGCTGGGATTCATGAACAGTTATAAAGCAAACGAGCTCCCGTCAAGGCCACATCACCAGGTGTCCAGCCTTCGGCTGCTTTACAACTGTTCTCTTGAATTCAAATTCTTTGGGTTGAGGATAGCCCAGTTGTATAACATCGGGGCATATTGTCCTCATTCGCAAACAGTAGGCGGTTCAACTTCTAGAGAAGGCAGTACTCTTTTATCTTCTCCCATTATATGTTCTTTTTATTTACAAGATTCTTCTAATTGCGATGAATATAATATTATTTAAATATCTAAAATTATGTTAGTTTGTATAGATTGGAACTTTTAATATTTTTTTAATTAGCCTTTCTTTTTAACAACCATTTGAAGTGACTGGCAACTTCCTTTATCTTTAGCTTTTTCCTATTCAAAAAGCACATTTTTTTCCGCTTAAAATACAAAATTTATTAAAAATACCTGGTAGAAATATTATATATAATATATATGTTATATATATATATATATATATATATATTATATATGTATATATATATATATATATATATATATATATATTTATATATATATATATATACATATATATATATATATATATATATATATATATATATATATATTCTATTTTTTTAATAATTAAATAATATTTTATAAAATAGTTAGTTATCCTTTTCTGTGAAATGAACTAGCAACTATTTTAAAATCAATCCATGAGAAATGAATTAATCTCTATGCCAAATCTTCATTATTATTATTATTATTATTATTATTATTATTATTATTATTATTATTATTATTATTAGATACTAGTATAGTTCTTATTATTATTTTTATTTATTATTATTATTTTTTTTTTTATTGTTTATTTTTAATATTATTTTATTCTTATTTTTATTATTATTTTTGATGTATTACTACTTTATTCTTATTATTATTATTATTATTATTATTATTATTATTATTAATATTAATATTAATATTAATATTAATATTAATATTAATATTAATATTATTATTATTATTATTATTATTATTATTATTATTAATATTATTTATTATTATTATTATTATTATTATTATTATTATTATTATTATTATTATTATTATTATTATTATTATTATTATTATTATTATTATTATTATTATTATTATTATTATTATTATTATTTATGCATGTAAATTTCTTTTTTTTTATTTTGTATTATTTTTATTATTTATTTTATTTTCTTTTATTTTTATTTCTTTATTTATTTTCTTTATTTTTTTTTTTTTTATTTCTTTATTTTTATTTCTTTTTATTTCTTTATTTTTATTTATTTCTTTCTTTTTATTTTTATTATTATTTTTTTATATTATTATTTTTATTATAATTATTATTACTTATTATTATTATTTATTATTTAAGTTATTACTATATTAAATTATTTTTATTATAAATCTTATTATTATTATGATTATTATTATTATTATCATTATTTTTAATATTATTTTCATCAATACTATTATTATTGTTATTATTATTATTATTATTATTATTATTATTATTATTATTATTAAATATGAGATTTCTATAAAGTATTAATATTTTATGAGGTAATAAGTTGAAGGGTTTGATCATCAATCACAATCCTCGAACACATTACAGAAGACTCAATTTATTAGCGACCATTGTCAAAATAAATAACAAAGGGGAGTAATGCGCTTGATCACACTTTATGGTCAATATAGCAGAAATATATAGTGAAGATATATAGTTATATATATATATATATATATATATATATATATATATATATATATATATATATATATATATATATATATATATATCTGATATAGATATATGGGACATATTATATATATATTATATTACAGCAGTTATATATGTTATATGTTATTATATTATTATTGTTAGTTATATATATATATATATATATATATATATACGGCATATATACATATATATATATATTGTCATATATTTAATATTATACATATATATATATTACATATATATATAGCACATATGTTGAGCAGCACATATATATATAATATATAAACAAAGAAAGAGCATATGGTTATTAAGTTATATATAGATAGATAGAAAAGATAAAGTTATATATATATATATATTATATATTACATATTATTGAAACAAAGGTTATACAAGTATGGGATATACATATACATATATATAAGTTAATATATATATATATATATCATCATATATATATGATATATATATATATATTATTATTATATATATATATATTATCAATATATATATTATTATTATACATATATATATAATGGTTATTATATATATATATATATATATATATTACATATTGGTTATTATTATTATTACATATTATTATTTATTTGCTAGTATATATCTCATATGTATATTGGTTATATATATATATATATATATATTACATATTATAAGTTATATATATATTATATTATTATTATATATATAAACAAATATATATATATATCTATATATTATTATTGCTATTAATATTATTATTATTATTAAGGTTAATATTATATAAATTATATTATTATATATACATATGTTATACATTATATTATTACATCAGGTTACATATGCATGTAGAATCATATATATATATATTTATATATATTACATATTATTATTATTATTAAGTTATTATTATTATTATTATTATTATATATTATTATATTATTACTATATATTATATATATATTATTATTATTATTATATATTTCATATTATTATATTATTATTATTATTATTATTATTATTATTATACATATATTATTATTATTATTATTATTATTATTATTATTACATATTATATATATTATTATTACATATATTACATACATTTCATGTATTATTAAGTTAGTAAAACAATATGAATTATGTATTGAGCATATTACATATTACATATATTATTATTATTATTATATATATATATTATATTATATATTATTATTATATTAAGAGCATATATATATATATATTATATTATTATTATATTATTACATATATATTTTATATATTATTATATTGTTATTATATTGTTATTATATATACATATATATTATTATTATATTATTATTTAATATTGGTAAAGGAAATGAAGAAATATTACATCATTATTATTACATTTATCATATGTGTATATATAAATATTATTACATATTATTATTGCTACATATTATTACATATGCAGTTACAGTTATATTATCATATTATATTATTGGTTATATATATATATATTATTGTTATTATTATTATATATATTATACATTTCATATATATATATATATTTATATAAAGAGAAATATATACATTATATATATATTATTATATATATTATTATATTATTATTTATTTTCATATGCGCATATTATAAATATACATATATATATATATATATATATATATATATTATTATTATATATATATTATATATTACATATGGAAAGATATATAGATATTTATATTACTACATCTACATTTTACATTTTTACATTTTATTATTTTATTACATTTTATTATTCTAACATTGTATTATTATTATTATACATATTATTATTATTATTATGATATATATATATATATATTATATTATATATATTATTATTATTATATGATTTAAGATGGAGAAATCTTAAAAATAACATATTGAAAACTTTTAACATTGCATATTATAAAGGTATAAACATATTATTATTATTATTATATATACATATATTATTAATATATATTATTATAATTATTATTATTATAGATATTATTATATTATTATTATTCTAATACAAACGATTATAAAATAGTGATCATGGCTACTGTTATTTTTATTATATTACATATTATTACATACATATATATATATATATTATTATTATTAAGGTTAAGGCTAGTAGTTATTACAAGATATATATATATACATTATTATTAAGAATATATGGTATTCAGAAGTTATATATACATGGAGAGATATATATGCTGGCTATTATTACATACAATATTATTGGCTGTTGGCTGGTTAGTTGCTATTGCCATATTATTGTATTTATATATATATATATATGTATATGTATATATATAAAGATATACATATTATTATTATTACATATAATACAAATATTATGAAAGCAGCAGTATATATTGCTATATACATACATACATTATTAAGTTATATATACATATATATATATGTTAGCAAAGATAGTGAGCAGCATATATATATTATTAAGGTTATTGTTATATATATATATATATATATTATATTATTATATATATATATATACATATATATAGGCATATTTCATATATATAGAACGTTTGGACTGAATGGACATTAGCAAATAGTTTGACACATTTCTCTGACGTATCTTTAGGTCCGTCTTGCTATGATGGCACAATAGCTCATATATAAATATATATATATATATATATATATATATATATATAGGGTATATATATATATATATACATGTACAAATTGATATATGTATATATATATATATATATATATATATTATAGCTCACAGGTTGTGCTTAGCACTAGTTAACATTGTAGAAACAATCGATTTTTACAAATTTCATAATGTTACGATAAAATTCTCTTTATTATTATTTTTTTTACGATAATTTACATAAAATTACATTATTACATAATAAATAAAAAAGATTATGCAAAAATAGAAAGAAAAAAAAAGGTAGGAATAGCTACTATTAAATAACGCTTTTAATCCATTAAAAATGGAGCCAGTCGTGCTCAAATCGAATAACGGAGATTGTGTGTGACTAGTATAAAATTGTTTATAAATGCTATGTTTATAAATAATATGTTTGAATGCAACACATAATAAATAACACTTTATAATAATGGGGAAGAATAATGGGAGAAAAACAATAATCTTAGTTTGATTATGAAGAACCATATAGGGCACCCACTTCATAAGATTTTAAAGAAAACGTTTAAGATGGTAAAAATAACTCATTATGTAATATAAAGATATTATTGTTATATCATTGTAATATTAAAAATATATATATATATATATATATTATATATATATATATATATATATATAGTATATATATATATATATATATATTCTTCTTCTTCTCACCAGACTCCTGTAAGCGTAGAAATGGGGAGTAAGCAGTGCAGACGATATCGAAAAGAAAAAGCAGTAGAAGAGCATGATATACAAGTCGAAAAGAAAGCCCAGCCTAATGTATCTCTCAAAAATTATTAATTAAAGAGGAACTCATCGCAGTCAGGAAAATCCACCCAAAACTCCATGGGACAGCGATGGACCCTCACTATGGTAGATCGTCAGTGCATCCCTTCTCCCAGGTGGGCCACAACCATACCTCCCCCTCACAAAACCCCGATTCACTCCGGTTATACACCTTTCTTCTCGGCTCTACCAAACTCACACATTTCTCTCCTTCAGTCATTCGTTCACCGACTCAATCCACTTTCTCTCTCTTCGGTCTCCCCAGCCGGTCGGTTCCCAACACACTCTCCACTCTACATTATATATACATATAGTATATATATATATATATATATATATTATATATTAAGGTTGCTAGTTATGTTATTGTTGTTGTTATAGAAGAGTATATATATATATATATATAATATTATTATTATATATTATTTCATATATATATGTTATATATTGTTGGGTTAAGGCTACATATATTGTTAGCAAGATTAGCATAGTATATATATATATATATATATATATATATATATATATATATATATATATCTGCCAATCAAAAGCTAAATATATATAGAGAGAGAGAGAGAGAGAGAGAGAGAGAGAGAGAGAGAGAGAGAGAGAGAGAGAGAGTGAGAGAGAGAGAGAGAGAGGGGGTGTATATTGTGAAATAAAAGGGTATTGGAGTCGTTGCTGATATGTATATATAAGGTTATTATTATTATATATATATATTATATATATATTATATATTATATATATATATATATATTATATATTTCCATATATATTTGTTGCTATACATATATATATATTATATTATTATTATGTTATTATTATACAAATATAGATATATATTATTAGTTAATATATAAGAGTAATATATATTATAATTATTATTATTATTATTATTATTATTATTATTATTATTATTATTATTATTATTATTTTTGTTATTATATTATTATATATATATTATTATATATATATATATATATATATATATATACATGCATATATATATTCTGTTATTAATAATATTATTATTATATATATATATATTGTTCCTACAGTACTATTGTTACTGGTTATATATATTATACATACATATTATTATTATATATATATATATATATATATATATATATATATATATTATAGGCTTTCTAAGTGAAAGGATGATAGGTTGCCGAAGGGGACATAAAGTGTTGAGTTTGCTTCCCGGAATTGACCGGCTGGGAGACCGAAGAAAAAGTGGACTGAGTCAGTAAAGGAAAGCCTGGAGAAAATGCGAGTTTGGTAGAGGCGAGATGAAAGGTGCATAATTGGAGTGAATGGTAGGGTTCAGAGGTGTGGTTATGCTCCACCTTGGTCAAGGTATGAATCCTACATTGACGAGATGCCATAGTGAGGTCCCTCGTAAGTTCTCAAGCTCTAGAGGGATTTTTTTTTTTATCGCGACGTCCCTCACTAAAAGCAAAGGCGGTAAGGTTGTGCTTTCGTCTTTCGACGTGCGTCATTTTCTTCTTACCACTTTCAAGTTTCCGGTGCATTTTACCAACCTTATCCCCAGTCTATTGGGAAAGAAGGTAGGTGATTATATATATATATTGTATATATTATTAAGTTACATATATTAGATTATTATTATTATTCATATGGTTATAAATATTATTACATATATAAATTATATATATTATTATATTATTTACATATTATTATTATTGTTATATATATATATATTATTATTATTAAGGTTATTATTATTACATATATATATATTATTATTATTATTATTATTATATACATGAGCATATTGGTTAATATATATATATATACGTAAATATATATATATATTATAGTTATTGTTGGTTGTTACACATGGGTTGTTATTGCTACATATTATTGCTATATATATATATATATATTATATATATATATATATATATTATATATATATATATATATATATAGATATACATATGATATATATATATATAAGAGATATATATATAAGGTTTGTTGTTGTTATATATATATATATATATATATATATATATATTATTGGTTGCTATATATATATATATACAGTGGTGTATTTAGGGGGGGGGCCAGAAATTTATTAGACACTAAAAAGTTTTAAGCATCATATCCGTTAATAATATAAAGTGCAGCATAAATTAATTTTATATAATTCGTCGCAGTCAGGAAATCCACCCGTTCTTTAGTTAAAACTAAACTTGAAGTCATCATAGAAATAGTAATAATAGATTTTCAGTAAGATTTTTGAAATGCTTCATCTGAACTGAGCTGGCATTAATTGTTTTCAAAACAGAACGAACATTAGATTCCATAAGGGAACTAATCGCCCTCTTCTCCCAAAACCCAAAGTGGTGATAATATCACACACTCATTCTTCATGAAGATTTTCTTGATTATCTAACATCTAGCATTAGAAGAAAGAGTTTCCTTAAACTCATAAAATAAATATATCTTCTCTAAAAATAACTGGTTTGCTGCTGACTCCAGGTGAATGGTATCATATATAGATATAAAATAATAAAATATTTCTGTAATATCCTCAAAGTTGTTAATTGAGATCTTCAGCAAGCAGAATAGATACTCTTCCTATAAGAAATAATTAGATTCAAGGATCTGTCCAAAACATGATGAATTTAGTTGTTCAGTCATCAAAAATACATTAAGATCTAAGTTTACACTATTTCACTCACCCATGCCCAACATTTTGTATGTTACAAAGTCATCTCATTAAGACTTCCAACCTATAGAGAAATACCTTCTTCATTGAGATTTGAGTATTTCAGAAATAATGGTCTCTGATTTGGCCCTCCCCTCAAATTACTAATATTTGAACAAAACATATTGAAATAAAAATGAAGATATTATCTCGGACTTCTTCGCTCACTCTCATGTCTGGCGATTAAATTTAA
>JABUQX010121451.1:27500-35000 GCA_015478945.1 Trachelipus rathkii
ATTATTATTATTATATTATTGTTGTTGTTGTTATGTATATTTATATGTATATATAAATATATGTTATATATATATATATATGCCATTATTATATATATATATAATAGATAGAAAGAGCAGAGTTATTACATATACAGTATATATATATAGTTATTATTATTATTATTATTATTATATGATATATATAATGTTAGATTTGATGAGATTATAAATATATATATTACATTACATATTATTATTATTATATAGCATATATATATATAAGGTTACATATATAATATATATATATATATATATGTTGTTATATATATATTATTGTCATATATATATATATATATATATATATGTATATTATTATATATATTATAATAAGGTTACAGTCAGGGGCGTATATATAGGTGGGGTAGGTAGCTCCTACCCAATATATTTTAGGTTTTAAATAATTGAAATTAAATCTAAAGTATACTAAATTATTAAAAATTTTATATAAAAGTTAAAAAGAAGCTATTTGCATCATAAATTAAAAGAAAAACAACCACAATAACAATAGCTATAATAATAATAATTAAATTCATTTAGAAATTATCGTTCCTACTCTGATCATAGAAGTAAAATTGTATGCTACGGACGGACGAATGACGTCATTTTTCATATCAAGTTATAAGGGAACGGGGTAGTCTGTCTTACCTATAATCGAAAATATATGAAATATATATGAAATCTTTCGTTCTCTTCCCGTAAATATTATGAAATATGTGGCTTGTGGTAGTTTGTTTGAAATTTTTGTATTGGTCTGATTGTTCTGATATTGAATAATAATTTTATATAACTTTATTTGTGGTATTTAGATTATTTACATAAAATTAAGTGAAATAATGCATAATGGAGCAAGTGTAGATTTTATATTAAAGAAAAACGCTTTAAAAACTTATATATAAAACGACAGCTCTATTTAAAAAAAAATGATAGGCCTTAGAAATTACTCAATTGAATGTGATTTAAAATTAAGTATTTGGTAAATATAATGTAAAAAAGCTTCTTTTCGTACAAATAAATAGGTACGTATTATAATTATTAAAATATGTTTTTCGATGTTTCGTTATTATATATATATATATAGTTATATATATTATATATATATATATATATATATTATATATAAGATATATATGTATATGTTATTATTATTATTACATATATTATTATTATTTTTGGTTATAATATATATATATGTTATATTATATATATTTATATATATATAAACTCTCTGGGCCTACCCATGTATTCCTTCCAGGTAATGCCACTGGATATATATATATGTTATATATTATTATATATATATATATTATTATTATTATTATTATATATATATTATTATATTATATATATAATATTATTGTATTATTATTACATTTACATATAAATATTGTTGGTTATTATGCTATTACATATTATTACAATACATGCCATACATATATATTATTAATATTATTATGATATATATATTACATTATTATTATATATATATTATACATATTATATATATAATATATTATTATATATACATATTGGCTACATATATATATATATATATATATCAATTTCTAGATAGAAAAACGAAGTAAAAAAATAAATAATAAATAAAAATAAAATAAAAATAAAACTCTTTCAGTTGTGGAATGAGAGTACAATAAGAGTTCAAAAGTTTGGAGCAAGTTTCATATTTATTCAACAACCACGATTTATAAAAGTTTTATGGGCACCCTGTAATAACAGGTACGAAATTGAAATACTCCTGTGATGGAATCACTAGCAAAGTAAACAATTTAAAATAAAAAAAAACTCAGACCATTTTACGAATGAACTAAATTACCTGTGAACGAGAAACACTCAACTTTCTAATTTACTGGTAAAGGAGAAACGATTATATTTTTAATTTACCATTTATGGCAACTCGTTTTCTTTATTTCATTTTTTGGTTAATAAACGTTAGAGTATTAATTGACTTCAACGTTTGTTTGGAAAACGAAGACGAAATTTGCATTTAAATTTTAAAATATATATGAACATCACTTTCCTTTGAAAAAAAAATTATGTTTTCTTTCTTTTTCCTAAAAGACGGTTTTTCCATTTGAAATTTATATTTCCATTGACATATACATGCTTTCACATATATATTCATAATGCTAAAAACGATCTAGGGCAAACAAACACGCACACACGTACGCAAGCACGCACGCACGCAACGTTTCTGCGACGCATCGCACGCACGCACGCACGCACGCACGCACGCACACACCTATACACACACACACACACACACACACACACACACACACACACACATATATATATATATATATAATATATATATATATATTATATATAATATATATATATATATATATTATATATATTAATATATATATATATATAAACATATATATATATATTGATATATATATATATATATATATATATATATATAGTTTATATTATATATATATATAATATAGTTATATATATATATTTCGGTTGACGAGTCGTATATGGACACTGTTTTTACAGGAGTATAAATTTAAGCTTGAATCGATCAAGGAGATGAAGAATACTGCTGTAGATCATTTGTCGAGGATTGGGATGTAAAGTATTAATGTTTTTGTTAAAAGAAAAGCCCTGTTTTCTTTCTTAATGGGGGCGTGTGTTGTGCTATTAGGAATATCGAGGATGAAATTTTAAGCTCCGCAGAGATGAGCGATTAGATTTATTTATTTGTTTGGAAGAAACATTTATTTTACGAAATTGATTAATTTAAATACGTTTTATTTGAATATATTTTGGATAAGATTTTTATTTTGAAAATATTTTAAGAAGAATTTTATTTTGGAAAATAAAATTGTCTCGTGGGAAGAAAGTCCTACAAGGTGACTTCACACCTGATATCGTAGATACGGTGAAAGATCATAAATAGAAGGTAATTGATTATTACCTGGTTCTCTCTGGGGTTCTACCTTTGGTTCTATCATTGGAATACGATTCAACGTGTGGATTCTATCAGTAATTGAGTACATCTTCATTGAAGACTTATCTCTTGTTTTACGATATAATTGAAGAGACCTGATTCAAGAAAGCTCTGCTACAATAGTGAGTCATTATAAGAATACAGGCTAGATTATTATTGGATCGTTTAGAAGACAATTGAGGAACACTGTTCTTGAGAAGAGATTACGAAAGTCTTGTGAGTACTCAGAGGGAAATATTATAGAAAAGATTGGATAGTAACCAGAGAGGGACTTGAAGGAAGCTATTGAAAAGAAAGTCATATTTGTATTGAGAAGTTGTCATACGACATTGAGAGCGACTTTCTACTGAATTCAGAAACTAATACATATTGTAAAGGATTTACCTTCTAAAGGAAAGGACTACTGATAGTCTGTGAAGTCCCTCTGTGACTTGGAAGTATTCTGGAATTCTGAAGACCTTGTGATTATTCGCTGTACTTCGTGTCTGAAGTGAAAGGTTACGTTGTGAAATCATACCCTAGACAATTTGGTTAATTTTATTTTGTGTTTTGAATAAATGAACTTCGGGAATTGTCACGTTATTTATTGACATTTGTCCCATCTTGTGACAATAAATTGGGGTCCTAGTCCGAAATAGTTTCTGAAGGAAAGTGAATATAGCGAACGTTGGCTTGTACTTCTTAACTATGGATTACAATTCGCTGGCAAAAATTGCTCAAGAACTCGGCTTAAAGGGAAAAGAAGCTAGAGAGTTTATAAAGGAAGAAAGAGAAGCAATTGAGAAAGCAAGCGAAGCTGCCAGAGAAGCTGCCAGAGAAGCAGCAGAGAGAGAAGCTGCAAGAGAAGAGAGACAAAGAGAAGCTGAAAGAGAAGCGGCAGAGAGACAAAGAGAAGCTGAAAGAGAAGCGGCAGAGAGACAAAGAGAAGATGCCAGACAACAAAGAGAACATGAGTTGGAGCTTAGAAGGATGGAACTACAAGCTGGCAATAATACTCAACAGCAAGTTGCAAATAACAATGATGTTAAGGCGAGGGTACCAAAGCTCCCTCCTTTCGCAGATAACAGGGACGAGATTGATTGCTACCTTGAACGTTTTGAAAGATTCGCAGAAATTAATGGATGGGATAGAGGAAATTGGGCATCACACCTTAGCGCTCTATTGACAGGGAAGGCTTTAATAGCATATTCTCGCATCCCTAAAGAAGAATCAAAGGACTATGATAAATTAAAAAACGCCCTTCTACTATGTTACAACTTAACAGAGGACGGATATAGAATAAAATTCAGAAGTGCGAAGGCATACAACGACGAAAGGCCTATCCAGTTCATAGATAGATTGAAAAATTATGTAATGAAATGGACGGAACTGGCAGAGATTAACAAAGATTTTAATGATATCATCGACTTAATAGTAGCTGAGCAGTTTCTAAATACATGCCAGAAAGAACTCGCGATATTCTTGCGTGAAAGAAAAATTAACAAACTTGATATGATTGCTCAAGAAGCAGAGAATTATCTCCTGGCACATAATAAAAACTTGGCGTCTACAGTTAATAAAGAAGATTCATCAAAGAAGGAGAGAAAAGATGCGAGTGAAAACTACGATCAGTTTGAAAGGCAAAAATATCTGACCACGTGTCTTGAATGCGGCAAGAAAGGGCACGAGGCCATCGATTGTAAAAATTACAGCCCCTAAGGCATCGATTGTAAAAATTACAGCCCCTATAGGTGGAAAGATGCTAGTGAAAGCCGAAATCAGTTTGAAAGGCAAAAATATTCTATCACATGTTTTAAATGCGGAAAGAAAGGACACAAGACCATCGATTGTAAAAATTACAACCCCTATAGGAGAGACGATCAATATAGGAACTATAACAATCGTCCCAGCAATAATTGGAGAGAGGAACCAAAGAGGGCGGCTGCCGCTATAACAAGTGAACTTAAGCAACGAAATAAGGATGATGTTTCTGATATTACGCCAATACATAAAGATACGACAACTGATAAAGGCGTCGACCTCAGGAAACACGTTGACAGTAACAATAGGATTGCTTTAGCGTGCGGCGAAACTGTACCTGTCGTCGGAGCCGCGTGCGTGAAGAGCAATAGCATAAGGCATAACATTCAGAATGCAATGATGCCAGTTGTCAACGGGAAGATCAATGGAATGGCTGGGATCGTGCTAAGGGATACCGGTTGTGAATGTGTCATAGTCAAAAAGAAGTATGCGTCGCCAAACCAAAAGACCGGGAAGAGGAAACAAATATTGTTAATAGACAATACTATTAGAGACGCACCTGTGGTTGATATTGATGTTGATACACCCTACTACACGGGGCGTACTGAAGCTATAGCTCTTGACGACGCAATCTATGACTTGATAATAGGAAATATTCCTGGTGCGAGGAGTGCAGAAGACCCTATCGAAAGTGTGGCAATGTCTCGCGCGAGAGAAACGGACGATTCGCAGAAGGAAGAGGCCGCAGCGCATGAGGATACAATGGAGTACACCGACGGCCAAGTAGTAATGTCATGCGCAGGCGAAACGACTGGCTTGCAAGAGGAAGTAACCGAAGCGCTTGATGACACAATAGAGCACTCGGTTGGTCAGGTGGTAATGCCACGCGCAAGAAGTGTAAACAATTTACAGGAGGAAGGGTCAGCTGTATCTGAGATCACCCAACAGCCATATGAGAACGAAGGAAAACCGAACGATATAAACACCGCGTGCGTAGGTGTAGTGGATTTTGAAGGGTGTGAGAAAGAAGAATTAGATTTGGAAAAGGACGCGATCGTCTTAGGGAACTGCGTACCTAAGGAGAGCGTCAGTGATATTAAGATCGGGGCCAAGATAGATGAGGGTAAGAAGACGGAGATAAAAAAGAGATTAAAAACATTGGAGAATGATGGAGAGTCGACAATGTCAGAGACTGATTACCTTTCAAGAAAAGTAATGGAATTTGAGCGTCGAATTCAAGAACTTGAAAAGTCAAAAATTCATTCGGCAGATTTAAGTCGTACTCAGGAACAACTTAGGAGACTTTATGGAGAATTTGCTTCTAAATGTGAAGAAAATTCAGGCTATATTTCTGAGATAGTAAAGCTCAAGAGCAAAAATTACAACCAATCTCCAAATTGAAATTAGATGAAGCCAGGAATGAAGTTACAGCAACTCAGCGCACGGCTGAAGATGTTACCGCAATTGAAAAACGAAAATGCGAAGAAGAGAACGCCTCTGTTCAAGAGATTACGAGAGAAGAATTTATTTCAGCAGAAAATGAAATTCGGTATCTCAAATCAGTTGTAAAGAAACTAGGAAAGGAGAAACTTCATTATCAAGGCTTATATGAAAAGTTAATTGGAGACAGTGATTTGAAGAGAGAAGACTTCTTGAGTCAGAATGTTATATCTGCTATTGTAGAAATAATTTTGAGGAATAATCAAAGTCTCAGTTCTGCACATTCAACAAGTTTGAATACTAACTTATTAGAAGAAGTTACGATTAGTAATGAATCAGTAAAGGAGTCTGAAGTGATGGATACATTCAGTTGAAGATTTAATAATTGATCCAGCTAATGAAAATAAAAATGAATCGATGAAGGTATCTAAAGATAAGTCCTTAGATGAGTCAAAGGTTAAAGAATATTTGAATCTTGGGAAAGTTAAAAAGAAAGGGATTCTGAAACACTTAGTTGAAAAGAGAGGTAAAAGAAAAAGAAAGATTCCCGGAAAAGTTGTACTAGAAACTAAGAATAAAGTTGTGGCAGAAAGAAAAGAAACACCTTTGAAAGAAATACCCTTGATTCGGAAAACATTCACTGAAGATTTGAAATTACCTGACGAGGATTGGGATGTGAAGTTTAATGTTTTTGTTAAAAGAAAAGCCCTGTTTTCTTTCTTAATGGGGGCGTGTGTAATGCTATTAGGAATATCGAGGATGAAATTTTAAGCTCCGCAGAGATGAGCGATTAGATTTATTTATTTGTTTGGAAGAAACATTTATTTTACGAAATCGATTAATTTAAATACGTTTTATTTGAATATATTTTGGATAAGATTTTTATTTTGAAAATATTTTAAGAACAATTTTATTTTGGAAAATAAAATTGTCTCGTGGGAAGAAAGTCTCACAAGGTGACTTCACACCTGATATCGTAGATACGGTGAAAGATCATAAATAGAAGGTAATTGATTATTACCGGGTTCTCTCTGGGGTTCTACCTTTGGTTCTATCATTGGAATACGATTCAACGTGTGGATTCTATCAGTAATTGAGTACATCTTCATTGAGGACTTATCTCTTGTTTTACGATAATTGAAGAGACCTGATTCAAGAAAGCTCTGCTACAATAGTGAGTCATTATAAGAATACAGGCTAGATTATTATTGGATCGTTTAGAAGACAATTGAGGAACACTGTTCTTGAGAAGAGATTACGAAAGTCTTGTGAGTACTCAGAGGGAAATATTATAGAAA
>JABUQX010121452.1:0-12500 GCA_015478945.1 Trachelipus rathkii
TCTTAGCTTTGCCAAGGATGACTGACTGATTCTTGGTAGTGAGTTGAATTCTGGTGCTATTTCTGGTGTGTCTTTGTTTAAAATGTTGTTTGGTGATCTGTGTCTTAAGCGGTTTTCTTTTAGTGACGTGTGGATTTGTTTGGTTTGATGTATGTTGTGTTGTTTGGTGAAGGTGGAATGTTGTTCAGCAGAACTTGTTTGTAATATAGAGCTGGTAAAGAAGGAAGTTGTCGACCGTGGTGGGGCTGGAAAGTACAATGTGGTGTGGAAGTGTTGTGGTACCCGGTTTTGAAAAGAATTGTAAAGCCAACCAGGGTGTGCCCGTGGGTAGAATTTTGTTTTTTTCATGTAGATGTTGTGGTGGTGCATCCTTTTATGATTGTTAGAGCTTTGTTTTGTTTCCTGTTTGGAGTTTCTTTGTTATTTTTAGTCAATAGTTTGTTGGAGAAGCGTAGTTTAGAGTCGGCTGATTGTATTGTTTGTATATGGCGGTGGATGATGGTTTATTGCTTGTGAAGTCTATGCCAGCGGGGGTTCTTAATATGTTCTGTTTCTTGTTTGCAGAGAAATTATGTTGTCTGTTTGTTTTGTGAAGGTGAGATACGTGTCAAGCAGTGTTACTCCAAGGATTTTGGGAGTTTGTTAAAGGGTATAGCAAAGTTTAGGTAGACTTGGGGAGGGAACGCCGGCGGTCGGTGGTGATTAATGTAATTGAAGATTTGTCGGTGCACATTGTTTCTGTTAGCCATGTTTGCAGTTGGTTGATGTATTGTTGTGCCAGGTGGCTGTGTTTAGGTTCTGGTGTGTGTAGTGGGCCTATGGTGATGTCATCTCCATAGGCTATGATTGTTTGATCTGTTAGTGGTTGTGGTGACCACGTGAAATATATTGAACAGTCTGGGGGAGGAAGGCCGCGCCTTGGGATACCCGCTGGGTTGTTGGATGCCACACCCGGATTTTGTATTGTTTGTTTGTATTTGTGCTTTTCGTCCTGATAGAAAGTTGAA
Organism: Trachelipus rathkii; assembly: GCA_015478945.1. Classification (NCBI taxonomy): domain Eukaryota; kingdom Metazoa; phylum Arthropoda; class Malacostraca; order Isopoda; family Trachelipodidae; genus Trachelipus; species Trachelipus rathkii. The sequence goes on from JABUQX010121452.1 coordinate 1,008, forward strand.
AATTCATTTCTTTAGGTTAGTGGTGGGGGGGAGATGTTAGACGGCTTTGTGAATCAAGTTATGTTTGGGAACTTTATTGAATGCTTTGTTGATGTCTTGCCATGATTATTGTTTTACGAGTTGTTTTTGAGATTAGCCGTTGATTGTGAGTTGTATAATGTTTGTGAGTCCGGCAGTTGAGTGGTTTTGTTTGAAACTGTGTTGGAATTTGTGTTTTTGATGATGTATGGAGTTATTTTGTTTAGTATGTTTTTTACATATATATATATATATATATATATATATATATATATATATATAGTGGAGTGGAGAGAGAGAGTGAGAGGGAGGGAGTATATCTATGGGGGTGGTATATATAAATATGAGAGTAGAGAGTATATATATATATAGAGAGAGGTAGTGGCGGGGGGGATATTACATACATATGAAAGAGGAGAGAGGGATGGAAGGAATGGAAGGAATGGAATGGAAATGGAATAATGATGGGCCTCAGCCTGGTAGGACTAATTCTTCCCTCCGTGGGAGGCCCCAAAACCCCACTCCTTTGGGCAAGGGCCTGTGGGTAGCGCCCAGTGCCCTTCCTGCCCCTACGGGTATGGGGTGGGGGAAAACGTCCCCCAGCAAGTGTGTTCCCTCTGGGGTCGGCTTCGAAAGCCCCCGCTGACTGCCGTAATACCTTACAAATAATTTCGTTGAAAGAGAGAGAGAGAGAATAGTATATATGTATATATATATATATATATATATATATATATATATATATATATATATATATATATACATACTATAAACACTTCTTTACAAAAAAAAAAGGCCAGCATTTATTTTATTTATTTTTATTTATTTTTTTTACACATTTTCTTAACTAAAATTTTTTTTCAGGATTCCAAAATGTATTCCTTTGGGTTTTTTTATTATTATTTAAGAAAAATATTGATATTTTAATATATTTATTTAGTCTTGGGCAGATCTAATTTTATGTATCGCGATTTTATTTGATATTTAATAATTAATAAAAAAAAATTTCTATGCCATATATATATATATATATATATATATATATATATATATATATATATATATATATATACATATACATAGATATAAGTATGCTATATATATATATATATGATATTATTATTATATTATATCTCGACAAATTATATAAAGGTACAAAACATTTCAGTTCTAGTTTAGGAGAGAGAGAGAGAGAGAGAGAGAGAGAGAGAGATAGGGAGAGAGAGAGAGAAGAGAGAGAGTGAGAGAGAGAGAGAGAGAGAGAGAGAGAGAGAGAGAGAGAGAGAGAGAGAGAGAGAGAGAGAGAGAGAGAGAGAGAGAGAGAGAGAGAGAGACTTTGATATGGTACAGGATTTGTATCCCAACTTGGCAAATGTACAAAATTTATTTAATATATATTTACTTGAATATATAGAAAGAGAGTATATATATATATATATATATAGAGGAGATTTCGGAGCTTGACCATATATTTATATATATATATATATATTACAGCATCATCGAATTTAATGAAGAATATTCCTGTTTCTACCATTGTTCTATCTCATATCGTGAATTATCGGATTCGGAAATCGAGTGAAACTTTCCTGCAGAAAATGATGGCACCCAGTACTCTTCCAAAACATCAACACGTTTATGAAGACACGACGAATGGAGGTTCACAAGAAATATACGAAGAGTTAACTTTAAGGATGTTAAGTTAATAAATGAATTTAATTTAATTAAATTTATTATTTTTAATATCTTTCATTTTAAATTTTCACAAGTTTAAAACCAATTATTTTTGATGTTGCCTCCATATAATTATATGAATTAGATGTTTGAAAATGTCGCGTACGCAGTTGATTAGCTTTCTTCATCGTATCAAAGTATCTCTTAAGGAACTCCAACAACAGGTTTGTCTGCCTGTCGCCAGTTATCAAGTTCTCCTATGCTTTTACATTTAAAGTTGTTAACATCTCTTCCTGCTTTAACGCTTCCAAAATTTAAAAATAGTTAGATATCGGTGTTAAAAGGTCTGTGTATAATAAACTGGAAATCTTTTCTAAAATGGAAATAGATATTTTGGTAAAGTTTTTAAGAGATATATATTCAGAGCAGACCCTTCATCTTCATTATTCCACATTAAGGAAAGTGTATACCTTCATTAAAATGGCACAAATCAGGAATATATTTCTAAAAGGAGCATCAGGTAATTTCGATTTTGATTTTAAAAAAAAAAAATTAAGAGTTCTCTGGTTTGACAAATTGGCCGCAATAGATAATTTTCTACGAAGATATGATGTCTGTTTAATTATGACAGCGAAAGATTTTGGTATTGAGAGAAACATAAAAAGGCACTGTTCTTTAACTGTGCAAGTCACAAAGTGAATGATGATGTGAACGATTTGAATTGCGTCCCAAAAATACGTGGTTGAATATGCTAAAAGCCAATGCTGAGATTTCGAAAGAAAGGTGTACGAAATATATATAAGGAGGAAAAAAGGAAGACAAAGTTAAATATGTAGAGAAAAAAAAGGTGAGTGAACAGTTTGGAAGGAGAATAAATAGAAACTTGCAAGGGGATAGGAAATTCTTCTAGAAGAAAAAACGAAAGATTAAGAAAAGGATTAAGGGAAATCTTCATAAAATAATGAATCTGGATAACATGGACAGTTATGAAGAGGGGATAGTGAATGTGTGCGAGTTTGATTGTTCAAGAAGAAATATATTTTGGGAAGGAGGCATTATGAGTAGAGTGAGAAAGCTGAAGAATGGTAAATCAGCAGGTATAGATGGAATTACTGGTGAAATTATCAAGAATGGAGGCGAGATTGTGATTGATTGGATATAGAAGTTGTGTAACAGCGTTTATGAATGGTATAGTTCGAACGATTGGAGGAGAGCAGTAATAGGACAATTATATAAGGGTAAAGGAGAACTGTAGGAGAATTAGTTTGAGTGTTTTAAGGAAGATAAATGCTGGTAATTTGGTTGAAGGAGTGCGTCGAGGGACTGGTGGTGAAGAACAAAGTGCATTTAGAAATGGTAGAAGATCTGCAGATCAAGTTTCACATTGAAACAAATATGAGAAAGAAGAAAAATACATTGAGCTTAGGTTTTATGGACTTGCAACACGCGTATAGCGAAAGAAGAAAAATAAATTGAACTTAGGTATTATGAATTTGCAACAGGCGTATAGCAGGATTAATTGGGAAGCTTTGTGGCAGGTGTTGGTGATATATGGTGTTGGAGGTTGGTTTCTGAATGGAATCGAAAGTATATATGTCAATAGTGAGCTAGTATAAGAATAAATGGAGTGGAAAGCGAATGGTTTCATATTAACTGTGGAGTGAGGCAGGGATCTGTTATGTCTCTATGGCTATTTAATTTGTGTATGGATGGAGTGATGAAAGAATTGGAGGTAAAGTAGGGGTACGTGTTAGACTGATGGAGAATGATCGAAAATGGAGGGTTATGATTTGGTTTTGTGTAGCGAATCTGAAGAAAGTTTAAGAGGATTGGTAGAAGGGTTTGATAGTTTGTGTAAAAGGAAGGATTTTAAGTAAATGTAGATAGAGTAAGGTAATGGTAGTGGGTTAGGAGAGTCCACGTTGTGAAATCATGTTGGATGGTGAGCAATTGGATCAAGTATATGTCCGAGTTTAAATATTTAGGTTATATATTGGGTGAATGTAGTAGGAAAGTGTCTGATGTAATTGAATGTAAAAGGAATAAGTCATGAGTACGCTAGGGTTCTACAACCTTTTTTTTATTATAATTTTTTTTTACTAAAAACCCGCCAACTAGGCTTAGTCAAAATATTCTATGTTATACCCAAATCATCCATATACCTATCTAACCCTTTCTTAAATGCTGCTAATGAGTTGCACTCAATAACCTGCTGTGGCAAACCATTCCAAAAATTAACAACTGTATTGCTGAAAGAATGCTTTCGTATGTCAAGATAGCCTGCTTTCTTCTTAATTTTCTTATTGTGTCCCCTGGTCTCCCGTCCATGATCAACAATGAAGAATTATTGGCCTCTGTGTTGTCAATAGATGTAAACATTTTGTAGACTTCTATCACTTCCCCCTAGAGAAAACATTCTTTATTTTTATTATATATATATATATATATATATATATATATATATATATATATATATATATATATATATATATATATATATATATATATATATATATATATATATATATATATATATATATATATATATATATATATATATATATGGGCTCCTAGCTCAGTGGTAGCACTCGCTTGGCAAGCGAGAGGGCCCGGGTTCGAGACTGGATGGAGCGAGAGAACGTGAGCTATTCTCTATAAACTCTAGCTTCGTCTCACTCAGACGTTAATGAGTACATTGGTAGTGTGCCTTGCTACTAATGGGAAAGCTTCCCGGCATCCGCGATAGGCTTGGCCAGCCAGCGGAATAGTCGTTAGGCCCGTGGAACCCAAGGACCTTTCTCGATGGGTCCCACTGACAGGTCGTATGACCTTCCTGGGGAGGACGTTTATATATATATATATATATATATATATATATATATGGCGGCATATATATATATATATACATATATATATATATATATAGTTATAGTATATATATGTTACATATATAGGGCATATATATATATATATATATATACATATATATACATCTTTTCGGCCTCCTTTTTTTATATAATCCATCTACCCTGGACTATTGTACATCCCTCCTACTCCTACTCCTTCTCTCGGTCTATGTCTTTACCTGTGATTACACATGATCAGGTGCATGGGATCCTGAGATCTATGAACGCCAGGAAGCTAGTGGCCTGGATGCAGCACTCCTCCCGTGTTTTGAGGGGAGTGTGTTTCTGAGCTGGCGCCTGTCCTCGTTCAACTCTACTCTCTATGGCTTAATACTAATACTTTTCCTCAGTGCTGGAAACGCGCACATGTCCAACCGATCAAGAAAGGTAGCCGCTTTGATCCTTCTAACTATCGCCCCATAGCTCTCACCTTGTATTCTCTAAAAATCTTTTGTAACTCTCTAACCTCATTTCCTGATCATCTGAGTCTCATTCCCTTCTTTCAGATCATCAGTATGGCTTTCGTCGCTGGAGGTCAACTTGGTGGAATACTTTCCTATCTAACTGATTTCTGGTTTTGCCCTTGGGGACCATGGGGAGTCTTGCGGTGGCGCTGACATATCCAGCTTTTTTTTGACCGGGTTTCTTGCATGCGCTCACTGCTCTCTAAGCCCCTTCCTTTGCTTCTCCCTTCACTTTGCTTTCTCATGTCCAGTTTTCTCTCAGATCGTTCCCTATCAGCAATGTGTTGATGGAGCGACCTCTTCCTCCTTTCCTGTTAATTGTGGTGTTCCGGCAAAAGTTCTGTTCTCTATCTCCAACTTTATCTCACCACCAAACGATCTCCCTAGCTGTACTTCCAACTCTGTTCACTCTTGCCGATGACTCAACCCTCCACTCTTCTTCTCACTTCAATCTGCTCCCTCTTTGCTTCTAGAGTTGGCTCTCGTCTTCAGCTTTCCGATTCTTTCCTTGTCGATCTTGGGATTTCCCGGTGAGGTCACCGCAACCTTGTAAAACTCAACTCTTTAAAACTCTACATCTCCCTCTCAAAACACCTCCCAACTTCCTATTTCCTTCGACGGCTCTAACGTCTCTCCTGAGAATAACATAAACATTCTTGGTCTTAACATAACCAATAAATTGTCTTGAAACCCCATATTTCAATGGAGTTAGCAGGGGCTCTAAAAGACCCTGGGAGTTCTGGTTCAGCTGTGGCCTCTTTTTCCCTCTGCACAGCTGCTCCAGTTATATAGGGGCCTTATTCGCCTTGTAGGGAGTACTGTTCTCACATTTGGGGGGGCTCTGGCTCCACCCTTCTATTAGGGTTGAGTCTAAAGTTAAGAGACTAATAAACTGCCCCACTTCAAACTCTCTTGACCTCTATCTCTGCGACGTGACGTTGGCACTATCTCTTTTCTAAAGGTACTACAACGGTAGATGCTCAGGGGAGTTGGCCGCTTGCATTCCACCTCCATTGCGTCGCCCCCGCAATACAGGATGCCATGCTCGCATGAATTTTGCGTGAGTATTGAGAACCCAATTTGTTCACACTCTCTTTCTTCCAGCTACTCTCTCTGTTCTTGTGGAACTCCTGCTCCTCTTCCGTTTTTCCAACCTATTTATTCTTCCTCTTAAAGCCTCAATGTCTATACCACATGAGAAATTTCGCCTGAGGCTGGGATTGGCGTGTGGAGCCAAGGTTTACTACCGCCCCCTCCTTGAAAGGCTCATTCAGAGTGATGTGAGCTAATCAGGGACAGGAGAGAGAGGAGAGATATATATATATGCTATTACATATATATATATATATATATATATAGTTATATATATATATATATATATATATATATATATATATATATATATATATATATATATGGGACAAAAGTTACTTAATGCCCACACGGAACGGGAGTTCGGATCAAAAAATTTTCACAGGTAGCATCTATGATACATAAATAGATGTTCTAGGGTCGAAACAACTTTTTTTTTTTTTTTTTTTTTTTTAACTGTTCTAGGCAAGTATATAATTATATATATATTATTTGAAAAGGTATTATTAATGGCAATGTAGGCTTCGAGCCGACGGGGAATCACAGGGGCACGTTTTCCTGGTACCCCGTGGGCGGAGGAACCCCGCGACACCCAGCCACAAAGAGCGGGTTCCTGGAGACCCTCCCGGATGGGGAAATAGTCATACCCCGTGGGGTTCCCTCGGAAGGCCGAGGACCCTGACCTACCATCGGTGCGGGTGAATCTTTGGGGCCTTTTACATTTTCCTACTTAAAATTTTTACCAGGATTCCAAAATGTATTCCTTTCTTTCACCTCGTAGCTATTGTAGTTTTTAAGATATGATTGTTTTTTTTTTTTTTTTTTTTTTTTTTTTTTTTTTTTTTTTGCATTTCGACCCTAAAAGTTCATTTATGTCATAGAGGCTACCTGTGAAAAAATTTTTTGATCCGAGCTCCCGTTCCAGGTATAATCCTTTACCCATATATATATATATATATATATATAGTGAGTGAGCATGAGCAGGAGATATATATGAGAAGAGAGAGAGGAGAGGAGAGAGAGAGAGGTGGAGGAGAGAGGAGAGAGGGAGAGAGAGAGAGAGAGAGAAAGCATAGTTTACTAATTATCTATATTGTGCCTTGTACTCCATTTGTGAACTGTGGAGTGGTATTGAAAATTGATTTACAATTTAAATGGCTACAGATATTGTTATAAACTAAATGTAGAACTTTATTTTTTATATTATCTATTTCTAGAATTTGAGGAGAGGAGAGGAGAGGAGCAGGAGCAGGAGCAGGAGCAGTGAGAGGAGGAGAGGAGAGAGTGATATACATACATACATACATATGAATAAAAAGAGAGCATATATATATAGAAAGAAAGAGAGAGAAAGAGGAGGAGAGAGGAGAGAGAGAGTAGTGGAATGGACAGTTTTGGAAACAGGACATGGAAACTGGATAATGAAACTTAGTGAGAAATAGGAAGGAAACGTTTTGAGAGATATGCTAAATAATAAACATAATTTAGTATCAGAACGCTTATAATCATAAGAGATTCATGATCAGCTAATTTAAAACAATAAAATAAGATAAAAAAGAATAATTATAAAAAAATTAATTTATAATTAGAAATAATTAGAAAAATTTAGAAAGACTTGATGTAACTAATGGTTCACTAAATTGTTTCAGCTCATACTTTCTATCTGACCGGACATAATACGTTTGTTTAGGGGTAATACATCATCCTCAGGTCGCCTTTTAACTTCCCAGCGTCCCCTTTAGGGCTCTATTTAAGGGCGCTATTCTTTAATATATAAACAAATGACTCAAAATTGTCACAGTTCAATAAGCTCTCAATATGCTGAAGACATTGCAATCTTAACGGACTCTCCGTAAACTTATAAAAAAATTAAGTAGTAATAACAAATCAAAAGAACCCTATCCAACTAAATGTAAGAGCAAAAGATGTAATTATTCTTCGGTTATTGTTTACCAAGTTATTAGGTGCTATCCTTGATGACAAGCTTTCTTTCAAAGAACACATAAATAGTCTTATTTTCATATTATCATATGCTAACTATGCATTCCTTAAGATATGGAACATTTTCTAAAATATATTTTAAAAATCCTTTACTATATAGTCTTAAGTGCAAAATTTTATAAAATTAAAACAAAATTAAAATCTATTTTTACTAAAGGAGGAGCAACAAAATTTTGATCAATTATTTTCCGATTTGAAAAAAAAACTTTAGATTAAATAAACAGAACAACAATATTTTCGATTATATGGAAAATTTCAAATTAACAAAACTTGTTTGGGAATTAATTTTTAAAAAGTTGTTAATATGAAAAAGAATGAATATTTTTTTTGCAAAGTTCAAGAAGCAATGGATTAAAAACAAAAATAACACCGGTGGCTCAGGTAGAGCACACGCCCAACTAAGCATGAGACCCAGGTTATTCCGTGTCTGTTCTATTCTTGGCTCCCTCTTGCTCAGTCATAAAAATTGAACACACCCCCTCCTAGATTATGGCTCTGCCCATGAGCGAAAAAATATTACTCTGTTATGTTCTTACATTTAGCGAATGACGCGTTACTGAAAGGTAACGAGAAAACAGACATCACACCGAGATCAAACCCGAACTCAACCAGATTTTCTACTGAATCGGCAGAAAATTATTTCACGGAGAGCAGGCGGGATTTATCGACTTAGGGAAGTTCGGCAGGCCGCGCTTTGATTGGCGGGGAGAAACAACAACACTCAAAAAAAAACCGTAACAATATTAAGAAGCCCTGACAAAATCTGTAAAGAAAACCCGGTGCCCTCGTATTAGTCTGTAAAACTGGCACCAAAACACAACGTTCGTCTGATTTCCGTTCAGCGCCTGTCGACCAAACGCGATCACCATACGCCTGTCCAAAGAAATGTCATCATCACCAGAATAAACCGTCCAACTGGCGGCAAACAGGTATCCGCAATCCGGTTATGTTCATATTGTTCATTGGCATGTTTGGCGGTTAAATCAATTTCATTTCAGAAGATCTTTCGCCTGCAAACTTTCAAAGACCAGTATTAAGTTTACGCAAGAACACGAATTCACATTAGAAACTCAAATTCTAGAATATGCATGAAAGCATGTCATTCAACACACACAAAAATTTATATTTAATCTGCAGATTTATAAACATGTAAATATGGAGAGGCAATTTAGTTTATTTCTACTAATAAATTTCAAGTCCATAATTTTTTTTATTCAATTTTTAACTCTCATTTTGCCCAAGTTTCCAAAGAGAAATGATGATGAACAAATCCTTCCTAAATCGCTTAGTGAATCTTATTCTATGTTTCACGTCTAACGCAAAAGAAAAAGTTGTTTAATACGGTGAAATCTTTATAAATTCAAATCATTTGGGAAATGAACATATTAATACCTCTTTACCAATTACCACGTTCATATTATTCTTCATATGGCTAGTTGGACATGGTCTTAAAAATCTTCAAGGACAAAAATTCATACTATAAATTTATTTGATTTTTGTGGTTTTTGTACTAGATAGGCTGTTGAATCAAATGAAGATTTGTGGAAGATCAAAATGAAGTTCTCTTGGAATTTATTTGCATAAAACCTTAACAACGCTTAGTACAAACTCCCATATATATATATATATATATATATATATATATATATATATATATATATATATATATATATATATATATATATATATATATATATATATATATATATATATATATATATATGTAATCATACACACTCCCACACACACACACACACACACACACACACACACACACACACACACACACACACACACACACACACACACACACACACACACACACACACACACAAATACACACACACAAAGAGCTGAATAATTATAAACTTTCAAAATTTTTTATTCCTATACTGGATAATCTAACTAAAAATAATTATACTATTAAAGATACATTCTCTTTCGTCGCCGAAATCTTAAATCTTTCGGACGCTAATAAATAACTTATTTCAAGTTTCGACGTAGAAAGTTTGTTCACAACATTGGACATCATTCTTAGCTCATTATTTTCCAATACATCCACTGTTAACGGTCTGGATAGATCAAGTTTTGAGGAGTTATTATACATAGCTACAAAAGATATAATATTTTTATTTAATGGAAAATTTTATAAGCTGCTAGGGGTAGTCCTTTGGGGCCTACTCTAAGTAACATTTTCATGTGCTATTTCGAATCTATTTGGCTTAATGAATGCCCGGAGGAATTTAAACCGGTTTTCTATAGAAGGTATGTAGATGACTCCTTTTTACTTTTAAAATAATATATAAAATTGAATTTGCTTTGCCAATATATTAATTCAAAACAGTAAAATATTAATTTCACAGTGGATATTGAAGAAGGAGATTCCTTGGTCTTGGTATTAAAATATATAAGGAAAACAACAAGTTTCACACAAGCATTTATAGAAAACCAACATTAACAGGATTAACAACTAAATTCAATTCATTTTATAAAATTAATTTACTAAACGCTTTTGATAGAGCATACAAGACCCTCATCTAAGAACCTATATTTCTGAATGAATGGACTTCCTAAAGACGCTATTTCTGAATGGATTCCCAGGTTTTACCATTGACAACATATTGAGGAAAAACTTTCGCTAAAATTTCAGCAATATCCTGTACTAAATTAACAATACCTAAAGAAATTCTGTATATGAAATTACCTTTATGGGGAGAGTGAGTTGTGAAATTGAACGCAGAATTAAAGGAATATTAAAATCAAATTACTCCCAGTTCAACTTCAGATTAGCTTTTTCAAATGAAAATAAAATTGGAAAATTCTTCAAAGTTAAAGATAAACTTCCTTTACCTTTATGTTCATCAGTGATATACAAATACAAGTGCGGTGACTGTGATGCCACCTACATAGGAAAGACTACTCGTAGTCTTTCTATTCGCATTGCTGAACATAAAGGTATCTCCTATAGAATTTTGGAACATTTGCACCATCCCCCTTATTCTGCGATCAATTCTCATTCTCTTCAGAAAAATAATCCTATACAGGATTCAAATTTCAATATTTTAGACTTTGGAAAAGAACCTGACCTCCATTCTTTAGAATCCTTATATATTTGGCACCAAGCTCCAAAGCTGAATGGAAATTTACAAACTGAAAATATTTTAATACTGAAGTAGAGTTTTGTCTCTTAGTGATACTTTTTCATATATATTTGCAAATATTAATTCTTCTTATTTTATTTCTTTATATAATCCTTTATAATTTCTTTTAAGCATTCATTTAAATTTTTTATATTTCATTTATAATTTATCATAGTCCAAACTCCTTGACAATGGCAG
>JABUQX010121452.1:15000-17954 GCA_015478945.1 Trachelipus rathkii
AAGTCATTGGCGTTAAAGTAAGATAAGATCACAACAAAATATTGCAACAACAAATATTTCAAAAGTGTTGCAAAATTAAGCGGCTTAACGAGAGTTGATCTTAAACATCCGAAAATATTCACTGTGAAAACCAGGGATAACGAAGGAGTGTTGTGGTGGGTTCGATTCGCCACAATATGTGGTGGGTTCGATCCCGCTCACTATTTGTTTTAAGTCATGAGTCTCTTAACGAAGAATAAAACTCAGGAAAAAAAAAACACCGAACAAACAAAACCAATAAGAATTTATTAAAAAAAAATCCACACAACAACAACAAATCCTTCTCCACACAACACCAAATATTACAAAAACCGATACTGATACCACTATAAACCAATACCGACACCGATCCAGTCCGATACCGATACCTTAAATGAAAAATCCTTAAATCTAAAAATGAGCCTTAATTCTAAAAAATATTCAAAATAACAATATACATAAATTTATTTTTGTCTTAGTTTGTATTTTCACTTCATATAATAGTCTTTCTTTTTTTTCAATTCTTTAAATTTTCTAATAGTAATAGTCTTTTTTCTATTTCACTGTGTTTCAGGGTTTCAGTTTATTTCTTTTTATAGTCGTTTTCAATTTATACTTTTCCAATAATTTCTTTTCTATTTCAATTTATTTCAGTTTATTTCTTTTTATTTCAATTTTCAATTTATTTCATATTTCAATTTTCTAATAGTCTCTTTTTATTAAATAATATTTTCAATCTCTCTGTTGCGAAGTGCATAGATCAGCCGTCGTTCCTGGTCGACCCAAATTGTCACTTCAGACTCAAGCCAGAGGCAGGAAAAAAAAAGCTGAGAAGGAAAATAAACCTTCTAAACTTTATGAAAACTTAGAAATAAATATAATAAATATAAATATTTAGACAAAATCTCAATCAAATTTAAATTAAAATTATCATCATTAAATTCCTTTTAACTAATTAATTAATTAAATAAAAAAATTCACATCTAATATTGTCAAATTAACATGCCTACATAAATAATAATAATAATAATAATATATAATAATAATAATAATAAAATAATAATAATATAAACTAAATAATATAATAATAATAATTCAATAATAATAATAATAATAATAATAATATCATAATCATAATCACATATAATAATCATAATAATCAAATAATAATCATAATCATAATCATAATCATAATAATAATAATAATAATAATAATAATAATAATAATAATAATAATAATAATAATAATAATAATAATAATAATAATAATAATAATAATAATAAATAATAAATAATAATTTATAAATATATTATAATTATACTAAATTATAATTAAATAATAAAATAATAATAATAATAAGAAAATTAACATAATAATAATAAGCACAATAAGAATAAGCATAAGCATAATAATAATAAGCATAAATGAATAAAATAATATAATATAATAGTACCCTACCTCACTCCTGACAAACGACAAGCTTGTTCCTTCTCTCAGCCTTAACTATATTCCACAGTCTTCAAACACAGAAACTAAAAAAGCTTTGAACGGACGATGAAACAATACTATAAAAAATAGAAAAACGAACCTTTAAAAAAATGAACTCATTCGCTCACACACATTACTAATATAATGAATAAAGCAATAATAAAAACTATTAGTAATAAGGAATAAGGCATTAAAGATAAAAATAAATATAACATATAAAAAAAATATATATATTACTCCTCTCTCGTCAACGTGAAATCGTCAATCTCTCGTGTGCACACAAGTCACACCCAAAAAGAAGCTAACAATTATTTACAAACAAAAAAAAATATACCCTCTGGTAAAACCACTGTGCTTCAGCACTCGGGTATAACCCAAAAAAAAAGAAAAAAAAACAAGAAGTCAACAAGTAAAAAAAAAAACAAACACTAACATCCAACACACACTCTCCTTGCATCCTAATGGGAAATTCGGAGCTCCGCGCCGCGCCGCGCCGCTAGAGAAATAGACAGAAACAAGGTACCAATAAACCCGAAGAAAAAAAGAATGATAGTCGACAGTGAATCTTATCACGTAAGCTTCGTCACCCCCCCCTTTCTTTTGATCCACCCATAACACTCCCTCAATATCCCATATCTCACAATCCCTCATTCCTCAGCCACACAATCATAATGAATATAAATAATATATAATAATATATAAGCAATGAAGCAATAAAGCAATATGCTTCAAAACATAAAAATATAGACTACTCACATACCTGACCATCATCCGAATTCCTAAGTGACCTGGCCCTTACAATCTTTCAAATCATGGACTTAATATTTAAACATACTTCCTACCTACAGATTACCACAGTGTTAATGAGGGTTAAAATCTGTTGTTAAAACCTGATAGGAGTAACAATCGAAAATGAACGATTACTAATAGATGTAACTGAAGATTGCATTACCGAACAAACAGTCTCATACATGCTCACATGATCACGTTTATTATGGCGCGAACAAGTTGATGGCAAGCGACATTCGACAAAGGAATCGATTAGAGAATTAACTTTTATCATATATACTATAATATATATATATAATATATAATATATAATATATATATTATATATATATATATATATATATAATATTATATATATATATATCTTCTATATCTATAATAATATATCTCATTATATATTATAATTATAATATTATATATATATATATATATAATATATATAACTATAATATAATATATATATATATATATATATATATATATTAATATTTATCTAATAATAATATATCTTATATAATAATATATTAATATTATTATATTTTATATATATATTTATATATTATATATATATATATATTATTAATATATATATATTGGTAATATGAAGAGACATATAATGATTAAATTTGCAGTTTTATTAATCTCATCATTTATAGAT
>JABUQX010121453.1:0-2500 GCA_015478945.1 Trachelipus rathkii
GTGTACTTCGTTCGGTTCAGTTTGGGTGTTTAACCGTTTTCGCATTTATCGTGAGAGCAGCTTTCGCGTTTTCATTGCGCCACTTTATAATATATATATATATATATATATATATATATATATATATATATATATATATATATATATATATATATATGTAAATAAATATATATATATATATATATATATATATATATATATATATATATATATATATATTATATATATATATATATATATATATATATATATATATATATATATATATATATATATATATATATATATATATAAATACATATATAACATATAAATATATATATATATATATATATATATATATATATATATATATATATATATATATATATATATATATATATATATATATATATATATATATATATATATATATATATATATATATATATTCTGTATGTTTAAAATGGATATAAAAATGATATTTTCTTTCTAAAAATTAAAGAATTTATTGCATATAACTTTTAATAATTGATAAAAAAATGCAAATTAATTGATAAAAAAAATGTAAATTATATTTACAAATATGATGAATCATATCAGTGCAAGAAAACATAATATTGAAATTAAATGTAATTAAATAAATTAGGTAAATAAATAAAAAAATAAATTAATAAATAAATAAATAAATAAATAATTAGAAGAAATAAATAAGCAAATAAATGAATAAATAAAAAATAAATAGATAAATAAATAAATAAAAAAAAAAGAAAAAAAAATAATTATTTTATGTCTATCTGTTTTTACCAAATCTATGATCAAATCTTTGAAATTTAGAAATGGTTTGAATACCAAACAGAATGTTCATCAGAATTTCTGAAAGGGGACTAGCCCAAATGGTCGACAGGGAAAATGGCCCCCCCGCAGGCGTTAGGTTAGGTTAGGTTAGGTTAGGTTAAGTTAAGGTTAGGTTAAGTTAAGTTAAGTTAAGTTAAGTTAAGTTAAGTTAAGTTAAGTTAAGTTAAGTTAAGTTAAGTTAAGTTAGTTGGGTTAGGTTAGGTTCGGTTAGGTTAGGTTAGGTTAGGTTAGGTTAGGGAAGGCTAGTTTAGGTTAAGTTCCGCTAAGTTAAGTTAAGTTAAATTAGGTTGGGTTAGGTTATGTTAGGTTAGGTTAGGTTAGGTTAGGTTAGGTTAGGTTAAGTTAAGTTAAGTTGTTAAGTTAGGGTAGGTTAAGTTTTGTTGGATTCGGTAGAGAATCGCTAAAAATTTTTTTTTTTTTTTTTTTTTTTTACAAATGTCGAATATTTTCCCAGTCTACCATTTGGTACTAGCTTCCTGACCCTTCTCTCAATTCTATTAGTAATTCTTTTATATAATATTGAAATATTTATTCCATTGTTAAAAATGGTAAATATTTTAAATGAGTTTATTTTCATTAATAAATTAATTATTTTTTTTTTTTTTATGGGAAAGACAACATTACAAAATGTAAATGAATGCGAGCATTCATGAATTAGAAAGTAATTTAAGGATTCAGATTACAAGTAGCTTCTAAACTTAAATGTTTCAGATCACTGAAAAAATTCACATATACACACACTCACACACGACTACACACACACACACACCCACACACCCACACACCCACACACACACACACACACACACACACACACACACACACACACACACACACACACACACACACACACACACACACACACGCGCGCGCCACACACACACACTATATATATATATATATATATATATATATATATATATATATATATATATATATATATATATATATATATATATATATATATATATATATATATATATATATATATATATATATATATATATATATATATATATATATATATATATATATATATATATATATATATATATATATGACTAAGCATCAATATGTGGGGTTGAAATAATTAAAATAACGTTTATTTTGAGCATTGTAATAGGCGACTAAAAGAACAGTGGTGAAGAGGAGAAAGATAAAATAGATGTATTTGAAATGGGTTAGTTTGAAATGTTTGCTGTGACTAAAACAGAGATGCAAAGAAGCGGGAAGGGAAGACTTGCGATTCTGATAAGTTCCTTGTAGCACAGAAAACTGGTGGATTTTGGTTTTGTGTGCGTTCTGGAATACTAATAGCTAATATTTTTTTTTTTTTTTTATTTAAAAAAAAAAAAAAAAAAAAAAAAAAAAAAAACTGGTTATTTAGCGTTTCTCTGACGAATCCAACAAAACTTAACCTAACCTAACCTAACCTAACCTAATCTAGCTTAACTTGACCTAACTTAACAACAACTTAACTTAACTTAACAACTTAACTTAACTTAACTTAACTTAACTTAACTTAACTTAACCTAACCTAATATTATATTTGTAACATATCTGAGGGTGATGTTGAGGAAAATGAGACTTTCTTGGATATTCTGAATGATATTTTCGACGGGGTTGAGTGGGACTTCAGAATAATTGCGTTTGCCTGCTTTAA
>JABUQX010121453.1:7500-18850 GCA_015478945.1 Trachelipus rathkii
TATAATATAATATAATACAACCAGCTAAAATTAACCAGTTTAATATTATATTCATTCAAAGGCAATCATTGTTGTAATGACCATAAAAGATTTTACATTACAAATAATTCATATTTTTAATAACAGAATATTGAATGGAAAGCCATTTTAACATCAGCTTATTATATGAGGGAGCTAAATGAATTTGGCATTATTTCCATGCTTCAGAAATTAAAAAAAAAAGTTAGAATCTGAACAGTTTATTTATTCATACTTAAAGCAATAACATGTTACACACATCCACACCACATATATAAATACAATATATATATATAATAATATATATATATAATATATATATATATTTTATTATATATATTATAATATAATATATATACTATATATACTATATATATATATATAATATATATATATATAATTAAATATATATACATATATACTAAGTTAATAATTATATATATTATTATATATTATAATATATATATATTTATATATATATATCTATATATTTATATATCTATATATTAATTATATATATATATGCTTAATAAAATTTTTTATATATATAGTATATATATATAGTATATATAATATATTATATATATATTTTTATATATATATAATATATATATATATTAATATTATATATATATATATATATATATATAATATATATATATATATATATATAAATATATATATATATATATAAATAATATACTATAATATATAAATATGTATATATATTATATATATTTATATAATATATATATAATATATAATATATATTATATATTATATATATATAATATATATTATATATATATTATATAAATATATATATATATATATATAATATTATTATTATAATATATATATTATATATTCTATATATATTATATTACCTATTATATATATATATATGATATTATATTATTATAATATACTATATATAATATATATAATATAATAAATTATATACTATATATTATATAATATACATGTATATATATATATTATTACTATATTATCTATATATATATATTATATATATATATACTATATATTATATATCTTTATATATATATATATATATATATTATATATAATTATATATATATATATAATATATACTATATATAATATAATAGTATATAGTGGTATTAAATAAGCACTCCCATATTTTTTAAGCTTCAATCTAGAAAAAATTTCATTTTTTATGTCTATTAAGACGACATTAAGAAAATTGTGTTAGTTACCTTTTGAGTTTCTTAAATTAGGTAGTTCAAAAATATCGCTCCAAATTATTTTTCCTTTGTCCGTATAGAATATTATTGATTATTATTATTATTTCATTATTATTATGTATTATTCATT
The DNA here is from genome assembly GCA_015478945.1 of Trachelipus rathkii. Taxonomy (NCBI): domain Eukaryota; kingdom Metazoa; phylum Arthropoda; class Malacostraca; order Isopoda; family Trachelipodidae; genus Trachelipus; species Trachelipus rathkii. The sequence continues at coordinate 8,878 of JABUQX010121453.1, forward strand.
ATTACTATGTATTATCATTATTATTATTATTATTATTATTATTATTATTATTATTATTATTATTATTATTATTATTATTATTATTATTATTATTATTATTATTATTATTACTATTATTATTATATTATTATTATTTTATTATTTTATTATGTATTATTTTATTTTTATCATTAATTATTGATTATTCATTATTATTATTTTATTCATTATTATTAAATTTTATTATTATTATTATTATTAAATTATTATTATTATTATTATTATTACTATTATTATTATTATTATTATTGTTATTCGACTTTATTAATTATTATTTCATATTTTTTATTACTATTATAACTTTCATCTATTACTTATTATTGAAGTTTAGGAATATAAAAAATATATTCAAACCAATTATTATTATTTTTGAATTATGTTTAGAAAGTAAATTATTGCTATTAATTATTAAATTATTATTATTCTTATTAATTTATTTTTATTAATATTATCATTATTTCTCATATTTTGTATTATTATTAATACACATCTTTCATTATTATTATTATTTGATTATTTATTATTATTATTATTATTATTATTATTATTATTATTATTATTATTATTCTTATTATTATATTATTATTATTGATTCATATTATTATTATTCATATTTTTATTATTATTATAATCTTTCATCTTATTATTATTATTATTCTATTATTAAATTTTATTATTATTATTATTCATTATTATTATTATTATTACAATTTTATTATTTGGAATTATTATTATATTATTTTTATTATTATTAATAAAATTTTCATATATATTGTTTCCAATGGTTCGTATAATTATTACTTACTTGTCTTCCCATCTTGCACATTATGCCCTTTATTATTATTATTGTATTATTATTATTATATTATTATTTTATGTATTATTACTTATTATTATTATTATTATATCATTATTATTATATTATTAGTAATAATAATAAGTATTATTATTTTCATTATTATTATTATTATTATTATTATTATTATTATTATTATATTATTGATTAATTTTATTTATATTATTATTATTATTATATTAATTATTATTATTTTATTATTATTATATTACTTCATTTATTCTTATTATTGAAAATTTATTAGTAATTGTCGTGTTCTCGTAATATAAATATTACTATCTGAAAATTTATAGAATTGTTGTTCTCGTAATAAAATGATTACTAGTATTATTATCATTATTATTTTATTTTATTATTTATTTATTATTATTATTATTATGTATTATTATTATTTTATAGTATAAAATCTTTCATAATATTATTATTATTTATTATTTTATTATTATTATTATTATTATTTATTATATTATTATTATTATTATTATTATTATTATTATTATTATTATTATTATTACTATTATTAGTTATTATTATTATTATTTTTATTATATTATTAATTATTATATTATTTATTTATTGATTATTATTATTATTATTATTATTATTTATATTATTAATTATTATTATTATTTGTATTATTATTATTTATTGGTGGATTATTATTATTTATTATTATTATTATATCATTATTATTATTTTATTATTATTATTATTATGATTATTATTATTAATTATTTTTCTATATTAATTATTATTTATTATTATCATTTTATTATTAATATTATTGATTTTATTATTATTATTATTGATTAAAATTATTATTATTATTATTAATTATTATTATTATTATTATTATTATTTTCATTATTATTATTATTTTATTATTATTATATTATTATTATTATCATATTATTATTTTATTATTATTATTCATTATTATTATTATTATTATTATATTATTCTATTATTTTTTTTTATTATTAATTGATTATTATTATTATATTATTATTATTATGTATTATTAGTTATTTTATTATTATTTAGTATTGTATTATTATTTTTATGTATTGATTAGTATTATATTATTATATTATTATTATTATTATTATTATTAATTATTTTATTTGTATTATTATTATTAGTTGATATTATTATTATTATTATTGATTATTATGTTCTTTTATTATTGATTATTAGTTATAGTTATTATTAGTATTCATTATTATTTATTATCTTTTTCATATTTTTAATGAAAATTATTAAAAGAAAGTCCCAAACCATTATTAGCATAAATTATTTTTATTAATTAATTGATTATTATTATTATTATTATTTATTAATTATTATTATTATTAGTTTATTATGATTATTATTATTAATTGTTATTATTATTATTATTATTATTATTATTATGTATTAATTATTAATTATTATTATGATTATTATGCTTTCAATATTATTTTATTATTAATTATTATTGATTATTATTATTAATTATTATTATTATTATTATTATTATTATTATTATTATTATTATTATTACTTAATTATTTTCGTGAAAATGTGTGCTCGAATAGGACGTAAAGCTTTAAAACAGTAAAACATGGGTCGGAGAGATGGTGATTTATTTGTGTTTTATTATTATTGATAATTAATTTTCTTATTATTATTATTATTATTATTATTATTATTATTATTATTATTATTATTATTATTATTATTATTATTATTATTATTATTATTATTATTATTATTATTATTATTATTATTATTAATTAATATTATTGGTTTTGAATGTTTTGAATACCAAATACAATTTATACTAAAAGTGTGTAATACAATTCAACTCGTATTTTTACCAACAATTCTTTTGAATAATATTACAATTTACATTCCATTGTTAAAAATGCTAAATATGTAAAATAAGTTTACTTTCATTATGAAAATCTTTGTTTAAGGGAAAGACTATACTAAAGAAATGAAGAAATGAGAGCATTCATAAATAGTATGGAAAGTAGTTTAAGGATTCAAATTACAAGTGGCTCCTATAATTTAAATGAGAGTTTGGGGTCACTGAAAGTCTTCACATATACACTGTGATACTCGTACAAAATAAGTTAATATTTTTTAATCTTTGTTGATATTGTGCGATATTTTTTGATATTGTGGAAATGTCAGACACACACACACACACAACACCCACACACACCACACACACACACACACACACACATACACACACAAATATTTGGTTACGAAGTTGACAACGGTGCAATTTGAAACTTGCTATAAAATGCTTTCTCTCTCTCTCTCTCTCTCTCTCTCTCTCTCTCTGTCTCTCTCTCTCTCTCTCTCTCTGTCTCTCTCTCTCTCTCTCTCTCTCTCTCTCTCACTCGTGCAAAATAAATCAAAGTGAAGTAATACTTTAATTAAATAGAAAAGAAGTGATTTTTGGTACCGCAGCAGTGCAACGTTGTCTTGTGCAAAGTAGCTTAGTGCATTGTGTTGAAGTGTATTGCAGCTCAGAAGTATTGTAGTGTAATGATGTCGTAACATAATGCATTGCTAGTAATTAAAAATGGACTTCACTTTAATAAAAAAATAAATAAATAAAAAATCAAATTAACTCAATAAGCTTTTTCGAGTATTTGAGATGTACATATGATGAAACATCTTTTATCGTATACTACTTATTATATTATATTTACATTATCATATATTGTATTATATATATATATGATATATTATATATATACTATATATGTATATATATATATATATAATATATATTAATATAATAATTATATATATATATATATTATATATATATGTATATATATATATATATATATATATTTAATATATATATATAATATATATATATATATATATATAATATATATATATATATCTATATATATAATTACTATATATATATTATATATATATATATATAGTATATATATATATATAATATATTTATATATTATATATATATATATCATATATATATATATATTATATATATAATATATATATATATATATATATATGTATTTATTGATATATATTATATTATATATATATATATATATATCTATATATATATATTATATATATATTATATATATATATTAATATATATATATATATATATATCATATATATTATATATATATATATATATATATATTAATATATATTTATATCATCCCCCACCTTCTGTCCCCAAGATTGGGATAAGGTGTGATACAATGCACTGGAAAACAGAATAGTAGTAGACGAATGATGACAAGTCGAAAAGAAAGCAAAGCCTTACCACCCCCTTTATACCTTTTGTGAGAACTCGTCGCAGTCAAAAAATCACCCTAAAAAGAAAAAAAAAAAATTTTTCAAGGACTGCGACAGACCTCACTATGGCCTCGTCAATGTGGGTTCATTCTTGGCCGCAGGTGGCCATAAACATAAGCCTCACGACAACCCGGCCATTTCAAATGTTATTATTCACCTTTCTTTCGCCTCTGTTTAAACTTCACATTCCTCTCCTCCAGGCATTCTTTACTGACTCAATTCACTTTTTTTCGGTCTCGGCCAGCAGGTCGATTCCGACACATTAACCACTAACAACCGCTTAACGGAACTGGCCGACTATATATCATACCTTTCCACATGACCAAACCCATCTCATGTACTTTCATTATTCACTTTTATTTACACTCTTCACACCAAAAACTCCTTAATGTTCATCCTCATTTTAATCAATTCTCTCAACTAACACCCAAAGGGTTTCCTCTGACACATTGTACTTTAGATTCGTATAGCCTATTCTACACCAATAGTTTCACTACTATATCCATAACACAGGTAACAGGCCATAGGTGCCCAAGATGTCTTTTACATATATATATATAGTATATATATATATATATCTATATATAATATATATATATATATATATATATATTATATTATATATATATTATATTAGTATATATATATAAATTAAATATTATGATATATATATAATATATATATATATATATATATATATATATATATATATTATATAAATTATATATATATATATATATATATTATATATATATGAATTATAATATATATATATAACTATATTATATTATATTATAATATATATATAGGTTATATATATATTTAATATATATACTTACTTATAACTATTATATATATATATATATTATATAATATATATAATATATATTATATATATATATATATATATATATAATTATTATAATATATATATCTATATATATATATATATATATATATATGTATATAATATATATAGTATATATATATGATATATATATATATTATGTATATATATTATATATATAGATTTATATATATAATACTATATATATATAGTATATATATATATATATTATATATTATTATATAATATAATATATAATATAATATATTTATATATATTATATTATATATATTATATATATCAGTGGCGGTTTTTTGAGGGTGGACAACGCTCTTACTTTGTGAACCCAAAAAATATTAAAAAGTTAGCATATATATATATATATATATATATATATAAATATATAATTATATATATATACTATAAAAATTTATATATATATATATATATATATTTTATCTCTATTTATATATATATATTATATATTTAAAAATTTTATTTGGTTAATTTTTAGAATATTCTAACCCTAATGGATTATGTAATATGTACTAAATATAATCTATGTTTTTTACTTATATAACAAATGTTATTCAGGTTTTATTCTTGGTAAATTGTTTTTTTAATATTATAGAGTGTAATTTAAAATTACTGCAAATAGATCTAAATCTTTGTAATTAAAAATTGAGAAAAAAAAACTTTTTATTCTTTTTTTTTCTTATATATATATATATAATATATATTATATAGTATATATAATAACTATTATATATATATATTATATAATATTATATATATATAATAATATATATAATATATTATATATATATTATATATATATATTAATATATATATATTAATATATATATATATATATATATATATATAGTATATATTATATTATAGTAATATATATATATATATATATATATATAATATATTTATAATATATTATATATATAATATATATATATATATATATCTCGTAAGTATAACTTTATAGCATTTAAAGATTGACTATTTTTAGCTATGATATATATATATATATATATATATATATATATATATATATATATATAATATATATAATATATATTATATATATATATATATATATATATATATATAGTATATATATTATATATAGTATATAATTGGGAATTTAAGAATGAAAAATAGATAAAATCTTTCAGTAAAAGAATAGTTTTATTATTATTTCAATTGACGTGACTTTGCGCGCCTTTAAACTTTCGCGTTTTTTTATAGCTCAGTTAGGTAGGAGAGACCTGAAATTATCAACATAGAAAACAAAATAATTTGATCACTTTTAGCAAACGTAAAGATTAATTATAATAATAATAAATAATAATTAATAATAATAATAATAATAAAATAATAGATAGAACATTATTATAATGATAATCATAATAATAATAAAAATTAATTACGGTAGTAAAAATAACAATAACATCAGCGTAACAAGAACCATAAAAACAAATAATAATAAGTAATAAAACAATAATAATAAATAATAATATATAATAATTCAATAATAATAATAATATTAATATAGTTAGGGTATTTTTATAATACTTTTTAACACTGCGAAGTTAGAGTAGATATTTGGCAGCAGTTTAACCTTATGCATAATATATATAGTATATATATAGTATATATAATATATAGTATATTTATATATATAATTATTTATATATATATATATATATATATATTATATACTTAATATATTTTGCCATATGGCATATATATATTATCTGATAAGGTAATTGGTAAGGTATATATATATATATAATATATAATATATATAAATATATATATATATATTATATATATATATATATAATATATAATATATTATATAGTATAATTATATATACATATATATATATATATATATATATATATTTTATATATAATATATATAGTATATATAGTATATATATATAATATATAATATATATTATATCCTAATATAAGTATTAATATTCTATATATATTATATATATAATACCAAAATAAAAATCACACACCACCTCAACACAACACATCATATAATAACACTAAAAATTAATTAAATAAATAATATAATATATATTATATATACTATAAAATATAATATATCTATATATATATATATATGTTATATATCATATCATATATATATTATATATATATATATAATATATAAACTATTATATATATAATATATAGTATATATATATATTATATTATAAATATATATATATATTATATATATTATATATTATATATATATATATATAATATAAAAAATATATATATATAAATTATATATATATATATATATTTATATATATAAACTAACAACACCATATAACCATAAACACTAATACATAATACACTAACACAATAAATATAACACTAACACTACTATATATATAATATATATAATATATAGTATCTAAAACAATAAATCAATCAAAAAGTACACCACCCAAAAAAAAAAAAAAAAATGAATATACCTTATATATATATATATACAACGTAGGGGAATGAGGTCCTTTATTATCAGGAAATTAGTTTATCGAGTGTTGTAGGGAAGATATATCTGGTAATTTCTTGTCGAAAGAGTGTGTTGAGTGAATAAAGGACTGATTTGGTGATGACAAGGTGGCGTTTAGGAAGTGTAAGGGAGTGGTGTGGATTATGTTCTTACAAATTGACATAATGATTCAAAAATGAAGGATGAGAAGAATCAATTGTATTTAGGTTTTATGATTTGCAACAAACATATCGATAATATTTAATAAGGAAGCTCTATGGCAATTGTTAGTGATATATGGTGTTGGTAGGGTTCTGAATGGAATCAAAAGTATGTATGACAAATAGTGAAGCGTGTGGTAAGAATAAATGGTCGAAAGTGATTTGTTTAATATTAATTAAGCGGAGTGAGGCAGGGATGTATTATAGTTTCTTGGTTAAACTTCAATTTCGGAATAGTGAATGGTATAAGAAATATTTTTAAAGGTGGGTGGCAGTGAATGGTGTTCGAATGATAGAGAAATGGAAGAGAGTGGAGAGTTCCCTGACCCATTATATGAGGATGATTTGTTTTGTGTGGCGAATCTGAGAGAGAAGTTTGAGAGGATTTGTAGAAGGATTTAGAAGATATAGAGATAGAAGGAAGGGTTTTGAAGTAAAACGGAGATAAGAGAGATTCCATCTCTCGTGTGAAGGTTATGGGTTAGATTGGGGTCGCAGCAGAAACCCGAGTAAGTGTCAGAGTTTTAAAATTTTGGATATAGTGTTGGATGAAAAGGGAACGGAATATGCAGAGTGTAGGAAAGTTGTGAATGACAGAAAGGTGGCTGGTGCAATATAAATCGTTTGGTGGATGTAAAGGTGCTAAGTCTTGAGTGAGCTAAAGCCGCGTCATTACAATAACGGAGAATCACATAGAGTACACAAATAGATAGATTAAACTTACAGCAGTCGAGCAACTCTCATGACAAACACTGAGATAAAGAGCTAACAGATCTAAAGTTTAATATGTTCAGATGGACATTCTTAGGGGAGTGCTAGTTATGAGAAGATTGATATAATGAGGAATGAACGTATCCGAGAGTTTGGAGTGGTGTGAAGAAAGGGTATAATGGAGAGAATAAATGAAAGTACGATGAGATGGTTTGCCTATCCACCCCAGCATAGGAAAGAATAGATGCTCAGCTCACCAGAGCCCCACCTTCGTTAACCGATGCACTAGTAGGTGAGTGTGTTGGGATTCTACCGGCTGGGGAGAAGAAGAAAAAGTCAATTGAAAGTCAGTAAAGGAATGCCTAGGAGGAGAGAAATAAAGAAGTTAGAGACAGAGACGAAAAAGAAGAATGTACATACGAGTATAGGCGGGCTACTTATGATTAAGCGTAATGGTTGTAGCCGCAGACCTGGGGCCAAGGGATAAACCCAACATTGACAAGATGAGATGTGTTTGTGGATGTCCGTCGGGGTTCCGTGAAGCTCTAGGGTGGATTTCTGACTGCGGACGAGTTCTCACTAAAAGGTATACAGGGGGGTCGCATGGCTGGGATTTCTTTTCGACTTGCTTTATAGTCTTCTACTAATTTCCTGTTTTCCGTTGCATGTTACCACTTCCACAGTCTTTTGGGATGAGAAGGGTGGGGATGATATATATATAAATATATATATATAATTAATATATCTATTATATATATATATATATATCAAATATTACTATATATAATACATAGTATATTACTTATATATAATATATAATATATATATTATATATATATTATAATATATATATTATAATATATATATATCTATGTATATTCAATTATATTATATATATATATAGATATATATTTATATATATAATATAGTATATATTAATATATATATATATATAATATATTATAATTATATATATATATATATATAATATATAATATTATAATAATATATAAATAATAATATATATTATAATAATATATAACATAATAGGTTTTCACTAAAGTAATGTGTACTTGTATTGATACCATGTAACGTCTTGTAGTTGAAAAATTCTAGAGTACTTGTACTTGTACTTGCACTAAACATTCAGAGTTACTGTACTTGTACATTGTACATGACAAAATGGTACTTGAACCAAGGCATGCTTCCTATATATTATGATCATATATATTATATGATATATATAATATATATATACACTATATATATTATATATCAATATATATATATATATATATATATATATATATATTATATATATATATATATATATATATATATATATTATACCGGTATTTTGGTATATCTTATATAGTATATATATAATATTTTATTATTATATATATATA
>JABUQX010121454.1:0-15000 GCA_015478945.1 Trachelipus rathkii
TATATACCCTTATACTACTATCCTACCTACTACTAAACTTATACTTTTATACTTATAATATATTCTCCTAATATATTACTAATACATCACTATATATATTAATATATATTACATATCCCTTAATATATATATATCTATTATCTATATATTATCCGTTACCTCATACCTTATATTCTTTTATACACTTATTAAAACTCATATTATACTCTCTACTTTAGAATACAAGCACGTATCTCTAAATATTATATATAATACTACTTATATTATAATTATTGTATACATTTTTACTAACCAGATTTCTCATTCTAATTAAGATTTACTAGTATAAAGATGTCCAAGTATTAGTTCCGCATTATAATTTAAACCTATAAATTAAATAAATAATTAATGGATAGTAACTCATGCATGATAACTAATAAGAATTGTTCAATTTTAACAATAAATAATTATAAAAATAATATAATAGGCATACAATATATTATATTCTTAATTTTTTTAATTAATTAATTTGTTACTAAAATTAATTTTAATAAAGTCAATAGTAATCAAAAAGCCTTAGATATTTTATTTTCTTAATATATACATAATTAATCAATTAAATAATTAATGTATTTTAACAAAAACTAATAAAACAATTATAAAGATCTTACTGTAAATTTTTTAATATTTATTTTATCTTATTATTCTCATATTTTACAATTCTATTATTTCAAGTATAAATTTTTATCTATGAATTATTTATTATTTTATTTTAATAATGTATTTTAATATTATTATTAATTATTAGCATTATATATTATTATTTATCAATTGTAATTATTGTTATTATCAAAATAGCTTTTAATATAAGAATAATAGACATGTTAACTATTGATATGTAAGTAATAAGATATATTAATTAAAATATAATCTAATAATTTTACTTATTTTCCATCTTGGTATGCATGGTGTCGCCACTTTTACATTATATTTAATTGTTCATTTATTATTATTTACATTCTCTCTTTATGTCATATAATTTATTATTATTATTTTATTATTAAATATAATATCTCATAGGCCAATTTACGAGAGTAATGTGGTTATACATATTGAATGAATTGGCGAGATTTTAGAGACCTTTTTTATTAGCAGTGAATTTTTGTCGTTTAAATTGAGAGCATATTACAGATTATCTGAGTGGATGATTCTAGGAGGCAAGAATTGTTCAACACCGGTGAAAGTCTGCGTAAGTGCAAAGTAGTGATACTTTTATGGTGAAATCCATTGAATTGAAACTTAAAAACAAACAGGTCTAGGAGAAATCATCAGTTTTCTCACTGTCCTTACTTATTAAATAATGTTTTTAAACTGAACACATTGCTTGCAAAACTTGTTTTTATAAGAATATAATCCATCATGATATCTCTATATAATCACACAATTTAGCCATCTCAGATCGAGTCTTGGAGAGGTTGGTATTAGTCAAGGCTCTTGAGAATTAACTTAAGTAGACAATAGAGGATAAGCAAATCCATAATGGCAATATTCAACTCAGATAACATTTAATTGAAAAAATTTGAATATCTATTAATGGAAAAAATAGGGAATAATTAGATCGACTATTTAACAAGATGTCCAGAGGAGAGCGAGGATGAGTATCAAAGATAATCAACAATATATAATTGAATTAAAGTAAATAAAATAACAATATTTTATACAATTCACTCAATTTTTAATTGTGTATATATGATTACTTTTTGCTCTAATATATCTATTTCACATAAATCAAATGTTTAATTAATATAATTTATTTGAAGAATTATTAATTGTTTCTTAATTTTTCATTATTTTTTTTTTGGAGACTCATTATTACAAAATGACTCTCATTATTAATATAAAAATAATATAATTTGATTATGGGGTAGTTAATTTTAATGCGCTTGCGGACTTATTATTTTTTTTATGTAAAAAATTGTGGCGCTTTTTTCGCTTGCGGGACTAAGTTTTTTCACTTTGCGCTTGTCGTCTTGCGGACTATAATTTATTTTTTGAAATTAATATTTTAATTGCCCGCTTGTTGTCTTAAGCGGTACTTAGTTTTATTTCAAAACATTTTGCGTAACTTAATAGCGTTTTGCGACTCTATAAAATTAATATATAATTTTATTGAGATCTACTGACAGTCAATACCACCTCTGAATTATAATATGTTAAACTTATTTATAAATTATACATAAAACAAATTCTGAAATAAGGTGTTAATAATAAAGAAAATGGTCAAAAGATTAAAATTATTATATATAAATTTTAATTATTTATATTTAACATCTTTCTATTTTTTAGCAAAAAATAAATACTTTACAATAAATAATTATCATAAAAGCTAAGTAAAGGCAACAAACTTAAGATTATATAGCACAACAAGAAGAACTCAATTTATAAAGCATAAACAAATTAAATTAAAATATATATATATAATATATAATAATAATTATATTAATATAATAAAATATATTAAATATATAATATAAATTTATATAATATAATAATATATTAATAATAATAATATATATATAATTTGGTTATAGTATAATATATTTTATTAATTATTAAATATTATATTAAATAATATTAATTATTTAAAATATATATTTAATTAATATATAAATATTAATTAAAAAATTAATAATATTTAATTTTACTAAATAATAAATACAAAATATATTACTTTAAGGGATGAATATCAACGCGATTTACTCCATAACAAAATAAAAATGAATCTGTATTAACAATTCAACATAGGTTATTATGTTTTGCCATTTTAAATTTAATATATAAATTTTATTAAATTGATTTATTATTATTTATTTTCGTTTATATTTTTTAATCCAGTAGTTCTGCTCACTTTATTTCGTTTTTTGAAAATTCAATTTTATTCACCCTTTTAAATATTCTAATAAAGTGTTAATAGTATCCTTTATTACCAATTTATCCATTTGTAGATTTTTATTTTTTATTATTCTATTAGTCCTTTGATCAAATTAAATTGCAGTTGTCGTACTCTCGTAATCTATTTATTTACATTACTAGTTATACTCTTTTAAGATTATTTTTTTAATATTTGATTTTGAATTTATATATTTTACTTATTATATATAAATTATATTGTTCATATTTATGCTGTTTATTTGATTTTAATTATTGTTAGCTTTATATTTCACTAGTCGATGCCAAGCTGATTCCAGCGTGTTGTATACCTGCCTCATTAGACAGGTAAGATAAATAAACTGTGCTATCTATTGAAGAAGTAAATACGCACAAAATAATATAATATTATAAATTAATAAATATATTATTATATATAATAATATATATAATAATTATTTAATAATAATATAATATAATTATTAATTATAATATTATATTAATTATTTTTATTCCTGTATATATATAAAAATATATATATATAATTATAATTAATATATAATTAAATATAATTATATATATATAATATATATAATTATAATAATATAAATAATATATAACTTAATTTAAATAAATTATAATTATATATATATATATATAATATATACTATATATAAGCTGAAATATGACAGGGAATCATTGTGAGACATAAGCATGCATGTCATAGAAGTGTTAATATACAGCTTATGATAAGAGGCTATTTGCCGGTCTCCTGTATACATCTTAAATCCTTTGTGAACCACTATTTACATGATTACAATACTGTAGGCTGTATAAAAACTTGATTGTTTGGCGTCTCCTTGTAACCTCGCACAAAGAAAGAAAGACGCGGCAACACAAAGAAGAGACGGATGATAAGGGGGAGTGGAAGAAAGCCCAAATCAGGAGGGAACACGGAACCGGAAGAAGAGTAAGATTCGAAGAAAGGAGTGCTATGAATATACAGAATTCAATAACAGACCAGTGAGAGATCAACGTAAGAAGTATATCGGAAATTAGGGTTGCGCACCCTTTCAATCATTTATTGGTTAGTTTTTACAGTGTGATTTATTGTGATGATAGTAGTCATAAAAAAAGATCGCATAATTGTGCCGAATACGTCAAAATGTATAATTCTTTCCAGTCTATTCTACCTCTTTACTTTGGGGATCCCTCTATTACTAAAGCGATTTACTTTCCTCTCGCTGTGTCATATGATTCCATCAAAAACTATCATACATAAACCCACTACACAGAATTATTATACACTATTTAATCAATTTCCTCGTTTTAATGATATATGATGCTGGGAACTGCAAGTAACCTAATCATTAACTCTTGTTACTAATTTGCTGCGTGAGTTTTGTACGGGGACTCTCGGGTATACTCACTGGTGACCGCAGAATGACCTGAGACCCGCGGATAGTGACAGCGCGAGTCATAAGATACCCCCTAGGCGTTAGAGTCAGAATACGATTGTTAAAGATTGTATAAGAGGATATAAAATAATCCATTACTTTTTTGTGCTATGGATTTGAGTGCTTAAACATAAGTGAAATACCAATCTGATATGATTAAGTTTACATTATATTTGAGTCAATAAAAATAACAACGTGTACACGCCACTTTCAAGCTTCTTTCATTAACTTTCTTTGGTTAAGGCACCATATACCACGAAATAAAGTCGTTGTCTCAGATCGCACATTCCAGGTATATGCATCACACCCAACACACGAGTCTGACATATTACGACACAATATAATTGTGGAGTTACGCAAAACCGGCATAGCCCCGGTATGGTGTTAATTAGGGCTTAAACCATCTAACAGAGCCTAAGCTTGACTCAATGATCGACTCAGGACCAATATATAAGTCAGTGACTTGTGACTATAGAAAAATGGTATCAACCAAAAGCTTGAGTCTTCGGACTCAAATGAAAAAGATTTCAAAAGTAAATAAAGGGAAAGGGAAATCTCCCTCCCCAACTCGCTCAAACTCCTTGGCAGAGGGCGGGGGACCATCCTCGGCTCTTTCGCCTCTAGTTAAGCAATTCTCTACCGCTGACAAACAAGGATCACACATCACGTATACGAACTCAACAGACTCAAAGCAAGTTTGTGTGTCCAATTAAACTCCCAGACTTTCTAGAAAATGACGTTCAAATTTGGATCAAGGCGGTAAACATCATCTTTAGGCTTTATAAAATAAAAAGTGTACAAGACAAAACAAGATTAATAGCTCTGATGCTCCCACCTCATTTGTTATCCACTATCAAATCCCCAATCAAAAATAATACCTATAAAGAATTGTTAAAAACAATAAAAAGAACCTACGCCACATCCACAGGAAAGAAGCATTCGTGACGTCATCAATGAAACAATGAGAATGAATGAATCACCCACCGAGTTCATAACTCGGATCCGAAAGACAATTGGGGAGAAAACTGCTGTAAACCTCCTAAGAAATCATCCCGACTTGGTTAAAGAATACTTCGTCACCGCTTTGCCTTCATTTGTGTACCAAAATATACATAAAATCACACAGAGTGTAAATATACACGCCCTCATCCAACTGGCGGACAAACTCTTCAAAATCACAACTCCGGGAAAGTAAGTGCTCGGCTGTGGGCAAGATCACCAAGCAGCAGCCATGAAAACATAGGTCACAAGACAAAAGCGGCCTTTTATCCAAAAGTTAAATTTATCAAAAATCATCAACGAAATGCTGAAAAGTACTTTAAAATAAACAGAAATTATTAGTGCGGATATAACTGGTGAAAATTAATATAGTAAATAATAATAATAATAACTAATATATAAATACTAAAATAAATTAGAACATATTAATAATAATAATAATAATAATAATAATAATAATAATAATAATAATAATAATAATAATAATAATAATAATAATAATAATAATAATAATAATAATAATAATAATAATAATAATAATAATAAAAACAATAAAAATAACAAGTCTTGAAATAATAAGCGAAAGGACAAACGAATCTAGACTCTGAACCAACAAGTCCTATAAAATGTTGAAAATATAAACAGTGTGCAAATTAAAAAAAAAAGAAATATCATGGTGAATTGTGATCCTATGTACGGAAATTGTGATCAAAGACAACCGTAAATCTCTGTAAAGGGGACTGCATGCGCCCTCTAGTGATAAATACAATAACTTAAACTCCGGTAGTAATAATCAAGCTAAAAATGTTTCAAAGTGATAAAAATATTCTATTAAAAATGAAGCCAAAATGGCAAATGTTAAAAGTTTCCAAATCATTGAAGTGCTTGTCTTATTTAATATCTTTGTTTGCATGCCAATATACATTTTATTTAAATATGATAATTACTATGAGCCAAATATTAAAATATTTAACATAGATATTGGCATCTTTAATATAGATATCGGCTCCATTAATACAGATATCGGCACCATTAATACATATATTGGCATATTTACCGTAAATATCGGTATACTTTACGAAAATATCGGTACCATTAATAAAGATATCGGCATATTTATACCGCAAGTATCAGCACACTTAATGCAGATATCGGCCCCATTAATGCAGATATCGGCATCGTTACTAAAGATATCGGAATCCAAAGTGAAGATATCAGCAACTTTACTGCATATATATCGGCATACTTAATGGAAATATTGGCATCATAATAGAAAATATTTAGAGGTTTTAATAAGGATTTAATTAATTTTTTTTGTGTATTAGAAGAAAACTGCAATTAATATGATAAAAATCTAAGGGTTATAGCCCACAAACCAGAAAAAATCTAAAATATTCCTCAAGCTAAGGTTATAATGTGAGAGAACGATAATGATATTGTTGATTTATAACATTTATAAAAAGCTCCCGCTAACTGAGTAAGACAATGGGCCGAGTTGGTGTTAGTCTGTAACAAAATTTTAAGCCGATATTCTCTACGTTGTGATATATGAAGTCAATATATTACGCATATATTTTTCTCATATAAATAAAATAAAGAAAAAATTTGTCTTTGAAATTTCTAATTATTAAGGAAATCTAAAATCATGAATTTAATGATTTTCAGTTGAATATTTAGTGGAGCTACATTAGGGAACTGGCGAATGCGAAATAGTCTCGTGAATGAGGAGGGCTGAGTTACCACGCTTCCAATTTTTACTTCTTATAAATCTTTTTATACTAAAAATTCTTTATTTAACATTTAAATTAAAAATACAAATCCTTTCCCTCAGTAGCTAGTCATCAAAAATAATTATTATCATGAATGCTTTAGCATCTATTAAAAATTTGAAATTTTTCTGCGGTTAGAACGATGTGTTTAGTAGCTAAATTAAAAATGCTACTTCTCTTAATGACATTTCCTTTCCAAGATTGAAGTTCAACCAGAGAAAGAGACCCATTTCAGTGTACGATAAACCTCTGAACGGGAAAACGAAATTAAAATGGTGTATAAATATTATATAAACATTATTAAGATCTTAATAAGGCTTAGAGAAAACTAAACTATGTTTTAATAACAATTATTTCATGTAAAAGCAAGTAGCCCAAAATCGGGACATGCTCCAGTTATACACGTGTACATGTAACAGCAAATCTTTCCGGATACCCTACCAGCTGGAGCAGTCTGTTAGTTTACTATACCAAATTTTAAAAATATAATAATATTAAAACAGTCTTAAGAATCGCGAAAACTCTTATTATAATATATTTTTGGGAATACTCATATAACTACAACAAAATTTTAATTAATGCGACATATGACTAAGATTTATGAAAATGACCCATGACTCCTTTCTTTTTCAAAATTACTAAATCGATTAGATCTAATTTCTATATGAATCTCATTATAATATTAAATATAATAAGAAAAAATATTTAAAAGTGTAAAACAGTCCCAGGAAAACAAAAAGAGAGAGAGAGAAAAGGTCTCTCCAATCCACGAAAAATGCCCACAAAAGGCAAGAAAGAGACTTCTCTCTATTTACGAGGACAACCGTTCATTATCACAAAACGAAACTAAATATCTTCCTAGATTCGTCTATAATGGAAAACGCATTCCTGAAACGGAAACAACCCATAAACAGCTCAATTCATACTACACTCAGAACGATACAATTAAGTCTTAGATTTACATAAAGAAATCAGATCCTTCGAATAAGGAATCAAAATATAGAGTGTGTGAAAAACATGAAGTGGAAGAAGAGGAAATATCATTTGAACGTTACAAAGCTAAAGGAAGACTTACAGGTAGTGATATATAATAAATTAAGTGAATAATCTATTTTAATAGCACTCTTTGAAAATTCAAGGATTAATAAACAAACTATACCGAGATATTCACACTTATTTGTAAATAAACATATGAGAAATTAATAAATATACCAAATAATTAATAAATGATATTTGTAATATATTGAATACATTTATTGAAAAGATGTGATTTGACATTAGAAAAGTTAAAATGATCTAATTCAAAACGAGAAAAAACATACAGAAACTCATGACATAGAACTTGCAGGTTCTTAGATAAATAAAACTTGATAAAATAAAAAAGATTACATTACATGAAGATAATATAATTATAGGACAGTATATACCTGACGGGAATTACATACGTAGGATTAATTAAATAATCGAGATTCGTTATAAATAATATAATAATAATCGAAAATCATATTAACACTAATAATTTAATTTTAATTAATGATTAATTAATTTTCTATTACTTCTCAAGTAATTAAATTCTTCTCATAAAATTTAGTATATATGCATTCTGTTCTTATTTTATTACAATCACAATCAATTTAATCACATAATAGTAAAATTAATTTTAAATATTACTACAGAGTAATAAATAATATATAAAGGTGGGGAAAAAAATTACCTGTTAAAATACACTAAACACACTACGATACCCTAACACATGTAGGGTTGTGAAATGACAGTAGTAAATATTAACTTTAACCAATACATAGGTTAATAGTCACTATATAATAATAAAATAAAAATATCAATAACAATCCAGAATCAAAATCTATTAAATAAATAAGTTTGAAGAAGAATATGACACAAGTGAAAAAGAATCATAAATTGATATATATATAGATAAATCATAAGTCAAATTAATAAGATAAGCATAGTCCAATATAATAATGAGTGATTAAATATACAATTGCTTTGTAAGAAAATAAATAAGATGCTAATAATTTGCCAAGGTCTCAAACTGAATTAATATACAACTATATAAGGCACTTGGATGAAAATAAATAATAAATAATCACACATAATAAAAGAAATTAATTATTAAGTAATTAACCAGGCATATTATACATAATAATAATATAATGGAACTGATAAATAAAATATATATTGATATTAACTTAAATATGTATTATATAAAATATAATAATAAGAGAAATAAACTATTTTGTAAATATAAATGATAGTTAGGGTTACAGGCCTCAACTATTATATCATTCTAATTTTCATTATAAAGGGATCTTAATTTGGAAAGGAATCCCAGTCCAATCAGGGGACCCCACGTCTCCTTCCGTAATATAATAAAAGATAAAGTAGACGCAATACTACAGACAGAGATTATTACTTTAATGTATATTTAGAGTTGGAAGAGCCAACAGGGACATATACTTTTATTGCTTCCTTATTATTATTTTATATATTAAGATTATAATGTTCGAAGATGGAGTTCCTTATAATTTTAGTTTCATCATCGTATTATTCCATTAGGTAGTGATACTGTAAGAATTAGTGAATATTATATGTGACCATTATTGGGAGAGGTTTCTATATTATTTATATTTATTATGTATTAGTTTTATTTATATTAAAACGTAATTGTTATTAGTTATATTTATATATTTTAGTTAATTTTATTATCTATACTGTACCTGACTATCCGCATGTAAATATAAATTGCTTTTCATTTTACACTTATTATATTTTTGGTAATTTATATTTATTATAATATTTCCCATATTCTTAGACATGTATATACCTTCATCATTCTCTTTTTTCTAAAAAAAACAATTCGCTCCTTTAAAACAATTCTATACGGTCTCCTAAAAAACAAAAAAACAAAACAAAAAAAAACGTGTTTTTTTTTTAAAGTTTTATTTCCTACCCTCTCTGCTCAATATTTTGGGAGAACATTTTTGTATAAGGTATACGATGTTGTTTCCTTAATTGGTTCGGGACTCGAAGCTTTTCTACAACAAACTTTTTACCAATTAACTTTCTCGTTCTCGTGGTCTTTCTTTTTCATTTTTTTATTTTTCGAATTTAATTTCAACGATATTAAATTTATTATAACAATGTTTCAGTTTTTGGTTTCTCAACAATTGTTAGTAACGCTAACTATTATTAATTATTATTATTATTATTATTATTATTATTATTATTATTATTATTATTATTATTATTATTATTATTATTATTATTATTATTATTATTATTAATAATAATAATAATAATAATAATAATATCATTAATTAACCTGTAATTGTTATGGAAAAGAAAATATTGGGTATAAGGGTGAAACTACCGGAAACTACACCCCACTATTAATACAAAACCAGTCATTAATTGACCATTAATGAAAATTTATATCCTAAAGTAAGGTAGTCACATATTAAATCAACAAATGGAATGCAATGATCTTTTTGTAACTACTTGTACAAGACAAACTTTACAAGAACAAACAATTTCGTAGCAAAAAATTCCCATAGTTAGACAAAAAAGCAAAATTCACCATAACGAAATCGCGGAAGGCCATCTCATATAAGGGCAAATAGATGAATGGAATAATTCCCTAAAAATGTACAGGAGTCAATCACATTGGGAATCCGTTTCGTAGACAAAATATTGAGAAACTTCTTATTATCTAAATACTAATTTATTATCTAAATTGTATAATTGATTTTTTTTATACATATAAAAAGTTCCCACCTTAGGGGCATAGGGCTATTCTAGAAAGGAAACTTTTCTAGGTCTTTTCGAGATATTTAAAATATCAAAAGTATTTTAGTCAGAGAAAATAATTCAGCGTATAAAAACTTCAAAGCTTTCTTGCATTGGAGACAGGAAGTAAGTAAAACAAGGTCGGTGCCTCTTCAAAGTTGACTGAGTTTTTAGAAGATTGTAAGGATCTTTCATTTGATGACATCAAAGATCTAGTTATAGGTCATCTTACCATATTCAGGAAGTGGTTATGCGATTACTTTCTAGAGCTTGATACACATACTATCAGTTAGGTAGTGTGAATTCCACTAACTGTAAAATTGCTGATGTTGTAGGAAAGCTTGGAACACTTAGAGCACTTGTTAAAGCTCTCTCTAGCACATATTTCAGAACAAAGTAGGTCTGTCAATTTTTTGAATATCAAGTGGTTCAAAATCTTTCAAAACTGCACACGAGTAAGTAAAAACCTGCTGCTTTCATCTGAAAAAAACACCTTTTCTAGAAAAAAATTTCATTTTCATCAACCTAAATGCAAAGAACAAAAATTGCTTAATCTCCAAGGACAGTATCCAAATTGTTTAAACATAAAATTGCAAAAATTTTGATGTTGTATTAAAATTGAAACAACAATAGTTTTTAATGAGATTCTTTTGTTCCTAATAAGATTTTCATTAATTTTGCTTGTTACTATTTTCAAATTTCATGCAGTTCTTTTTCTTTTGATCAATTTTGTATTTAATTTATAAAATTGATTTTTCAAGCATAAGACATACTTTTCAGCTTGTATTCTTAATACAAATAGATCACTGAACTGCTTTGAATTTGAGTATTCTTTGTGTTTCATTTAATGGAATTTAAGAATATATTTGTATTCCATATTCTACGATTTGAAGTAATTAGCTTGTTTTTCCTCACTCTCAAGTCTAGGGTTGATATCATTGTAAAGAAATATATTTTTGGGTGATGAGCAAGAAAGTTTCATGACCACTGGTTTAGACTATAGATCATTAATATTCTTAGGAGAGTAAAACTTGAGTTGCTGTACAATATAATTTCCATTTAAATTATTTCTAAAGAGTAAAAAATTTGCTGCTTTAAATCTGTTTAAATAATTTTTTTTTTATAAAAGTTTTAATGGGCTTCAAAATATATACATTTAAAAAAATAAATAGCTAAATAAAACCCATTTTTTCGTTGTTTTTCGTTTTTTCTTTGTTTTTTTTTTATACATTTATAAGCGGGTTTTGCTAACAATGGTTTTAAGATTTATCTAATACACCTTATACGAATGAATGAGGATGTACTTTGTGTACATTGATCAGTGCTTCGCTGTTTCTTTATAGATTTTTGGTTAGTGCTATTGCGCTGTTATTGCTGTTATATTTTTGTTTTATTCTTGTTTATTACTCTTATAGTTTTATTATTATTATTATTTATTCTGTTATTTTTTGTTATTATTTTTCTTCATTAAAATGAAAAACATAAGTGAGTTTTAATAAGTTAACTGTAAACGTTATATACATTGAAAGTTTATTTGTCTTTTAACCACCTTCTGAGTTGAATTTTGCTGCAAACAAATGAACGTTTTGTTTTGTTTTTGTTTTTTTTAGGGAGGTAAGGGCGACTGTTGAAAATCTTGATTACTATTAAGATCTTTTGTTTGAGTTGCTGACCCTCACGTTGTAATATTTAACTTATAAGTGACTTTAATGCAAATTTCATTAAACCCTCTTAATATCATCTCAAGGGTGCAAAACATTAAATAATATATATTATATATATATATATATATATATATATATATATATATATATATATATATATATATATATATATTATATATATATATAATATAGTATATATAATATATATAATAAATATCTCATGATCTTGTATAATATATATATATATATATATATATATATATATATATATATTTACTGAGGCTTTCTACTTTGTATTTACGTGAAAAAGATCTCCTCAAGGCTTTAGAGTACAACTTATTATAATAATTCAAATAAAATTAAAATACTAGTGTTGCGAATCAACATCAGGATAGAATAAAATATCAAGCAAGAAAGAATTAAGTATATAAAAAAGCAAAGGTACTCTGGAAGAGTATCTTCAAGACAGAAAGAGTTGACATCAATGATCCTTCTGATTTTTCCTATAGGAATAGATTCGAAAGCTGAGAAGAAGAGGAGTGTCTTCAATAGTAGGAAGAATATACATCAAAGTATTAATTTCGTAAACAACATAAGTGTTAATTTAAGTTTTATCTATAAATTGTGAATTAGTTTTAGAATATAGATTTAGGATTTTTTTAGGGTGTGGTTGTTTGAGCGGGGTTTGGAGCTTGAGGTATTGGGAAGTGCCTCAGGTTGTGGGATCCCGGTAAGCGTGCAGCCGAATCAAGTGTGGGAATAGTGGAAAGTAGAGTGGTGAATAAGAGGGTCAGGATAAAAGGGAGTAAGGGGGAGTAAAGAGCTAGGATGGGTAAAAGAGATTAGATTCGAGTGGGTTGTATGAATGTGAGAGGGATAAATGAGGATTTGAAAAGGGAAGAAGTGGGGTTAATGTTCGAAGAAAAAAGTTTAGATTTGCTGGGGTTAACAGAAACTAAGCTTAAGGGAAAAAGGGAGATGGACTTTGGAAAATACAAGGGTATGATTTCGGGGGTGAACGAGAGAGTGAGGGCGAGGGAAGGGGTAGGAATAGTTATGAGAAAAGAGTTGTGGGATAAGGTAAAAATGTGCAAATAGGTGAGTTCGAGAATAATGTGGGTTAAAATGAAATTTGGGGGGGAAATGTGGGTTTTTATATGCGCGTATGCACCAGTAAATGGAGCGAGGGAGGAGGAGAGAGAAAGATTTTGGAGTGAGTTGAATGAATGTTGGGATAGTTTCGGGGTAAATGATAAAATTTGTTTATTAGGAGATTTGAATGCAGGAGTGGGAAGAGAGGAGATGGGGAGAATTATAGGTCCATTTGGGGTAGGGGAAAGGAATGATAATGGAGAAAGTCTGTTAGAATTGTGTGTTGATAGAAGAATGATAATTGGGAATACTTGGTTCAAGAAAAGTGAAAATCATAAGTATACATGGAAGAGTGAGATAACGGGGGGGAGGGCGATATTGGATTATGTGTGTATAAATAGGAAGGAAGAGGCAGATTACTAGATGTAAATGTATTCAGAGGGGCAGGTAGGGGTTATCTGATCACTATTTGTGGTTGCTAGATTAAGGGTAGGGGGAGAGGTAACGGTTAGGGAAAGAGAAAAAAAGAGGAGAATAGAAGTCATAAAGGTGGAAAAATTAGATGAGGCAATGTGTAGGAGGGAGTTTATGAGGGGTATGGAGGATAAGTGGAGGGACGTGAGAGGGACGGAAATTAGGGAAGTGGAGGAGGAGTGGATGAGATTTAAAGAGACAATTTGTGAAGAGGCCAGAAGGATATGTGGAGTAAAAAGGGTGGGGAGAAAGTAGAAGGAAAGGAAGTGAATGGTGGAGTGAGGAGGTGAAAGAGTTGGTGAAAAAGAAAAAAGAGGTTTATGTGAAATGGTTGGGGAATAGGAGAAGGGAAAGCTGGGAGGAATATAGAAGGGTTAGAGTGGCAGCAAAGAGGGCGGTGGAGAGGGCGAAGAGAAATGCAAATAATGAATGGTGTAGAAAAGTGACAGAAAATTTTGAAACGGGGAGCAAGATATTCTGGAAAGAAGTAAATAAAAAAAGGAAGAAGATGGAGGGGTTAGGGGAGAGGGTTAAGGGAGAGGAAGGGGAATGGATAGGAGGGGAGGATAAGGTGAGGAAAAGATGGGGGGAATATTTTAGAGGATTATTGAATGAAATGGGTGGGAGAGATGAGGATGATTTACAAGAGGTGAGGGTGGGGGGGGAAGTGGGGCAGGAAGGGGATTTGGAAATACAAATGGATGAAATTATTAGGGCGTTAACTAAAGGAAAAAAGGAAAGTCCCCTTTTCTTGCTTACTTATATCTAGTTTTCTTTCAAATTGCTCAATATCGGCTGTTGTGGCCTGTATAGGTTATATAATTTATGTTG
>JABUQX010121454.1:30000-37500 GCA_015478945.1 Trachelipus rathkii
CTGGGATTCCAAGAACCTTGCCTTCTTCAAAGTCTGGCATGCCAGATACCAGAACAGCTAATCTTTCCTTGTTTTCCTTTTTGAAGTCTGGAACCAGTTTACCATCCCAATGTAGAGTTGAATGTTTTGGTGCTGTAAATGTAGCCTTAATTGATTCCGCCGATGATTTCCTAACTTCTTTACCTGCTGTCCATGTGCTTTTAATTGAAAGAGTTGCTTTTTCCAGTGGAACTCCACCTTCTTTAAGAATTGCTCCCATGAATGCTGTTCGTTGGCCAGCTGATAGATTAAGTCTATCTCCCATGGTTGATATGATTTTGCTTTTAAATGGATTTCTTGGTAAATTTAAAGTAAGTGACGGAGTTTTTTTATGAATTACTGTACTTGTTGCACCACTAGTCGAAGAAACTATAAAGTCAGGATCTTCAGTTGAATAAGGTTCAGCATTAGCAACTTCAGCATCAAACCCATCCGAATCACTTGAATCAGAAGTACCAAATTTATCAAGTTCTTCAAGAGTGGTTCTGTTTATCTTGGTTGAAGATTCTTGTTGCCTTTGCTTTTCCCTCACAGAATGCTCGATTTATTTTTCATTATAGGATACTTTCCTCATAACTTTTGCAAAATGTCTTATCAAGACCACCTAAATCCATTTTTCGGAACGATTTTTGATCTTCTAAGAATTGCACATCTTCCATAATCATTTTTCTGGTCCTACATCTGTCTTGTTCTAAAATATAAATGGCATCGTCATGTGCTATGTCAAACAGTAGAAAAAGAGATTTCAGGAAGTTTTCACTTTCAATATATATATATATATATATATATATATATAATATATATATATATATATATATATATATATATATATATATATATATATATATATATATATTATATATATATATATATATATATATATATATTTATATATATATTATATATATACTATATTATATTTGTTTGTTTTGCTTCACAGAATGTTAAATATATATTTATATCTATTTAAAATACGATGAAGCAACTAAACTACAGTCCGCATTGAACATAAAACTATTTTTGAAGTGGGCGGGGGTCAAAACTTAACTTTCAGTCCTGAAAATTTGCAGGCCATAATGTTTCGGTTATTGTAATAAATGGCAGGGGTGCAAAAAATGAATATTCGAATTTTTTTTTTTTTGCAATGGTCTAATATATATATATATATATATATATATATATATATATATATATTAGCCATTAGGGATGGAATGTTTTTTATATTTTTATATATGCATATAAATATATTCAAAAATTAAATATATAATATTTATATATAATAGTATATATATATAATATATATATATACTAAAGATAATATATACTGTATCTTACCTATATGTATATTTATAAAAGTTCTTATAAACTTTATGGAGTTATATCAACTTAACTGTTCATTCCAAAAGTTTAAAGGAGTTTTTAATTTGAAAAATTGGAACTCTAAAATGCTTTTAAAAAAGAAGGTTTCTTGGTATGGCGTTTCCATACTTGGGCGACTACAAGGAGCCAACCAAATATAATCAATTATGCCAAGTCACTTAAATCTCAAGAGAATGACAAAGATGTTTGAAAAGTTTTGCCAATCTTCGGCTGAATAATTTGCACCTTATATCATGTCATTTTTTCATCACCACCATGGCATAGTGGTTGAATGATTGAGTCAGCTTATTCTTAGACACTGTATTCCTCCTCTTCTCTCTCATCTCTCTCTCTCCTCTCTCTCTCTCTCTCTCTCTCATCTCTCTCTCTCTCTCTCTCTCTCTCTCTCTCTCTCATCTCTCTCTCTCTTGTTTAACTTCTTAAAAAAATTTCATTAAAAATAGTTCACACCTCAGGGGTAGTGAACTATTCTATAGGAGGGGAACTTCTTAGGTAATTTGAACCTAGGATCCAGATGAGTCACCTAACTCGGGCCTTGTACCATGCGACTCTGTCTCTCTACAAATTAAACCACAGTAGCGCAAAAAAAAAAAAAACACATTGGGTGTATTATTTTTCTGGTTTGGCAGAAGAGTTGAAGAGGTTTACCAACTCCTCACATTGGTGGGTGCTGTACGGCACACAATTCGGCGTGTCCGGTGCGGTGTGGTGTGGTGCTGGTGCGGTGCGGTGCGGTGTGGTGCGGTGCTCCACAAAACCTATTTGATATATTTGTATGAGAGAATCATCACTACCTTTGATGAATGAAATTCAGCGCTCTACTTGGCAGGAGATTGATTACGTTTTCATAAAGCATATGATGGCGCTGTGTTACTGGCTCAATTCCTTGAGGGAAATTCTATGGAGAATTTCAAGTTCTTAATAAAGGATGAAAGACATGCAAGTAAAGATCTTTTTAAAAACAAAAAATAAAAGATTAAAACACGTACATTACCATTTTATCCATTGAATTTGCCAAATTTATATATATATATATATATATATATATATAAATATATATATATATATACTATATATATATATATATATATATATATATATATATATATATATATATATATATATATATATATATATATAGCTATAATTTATATATATATATATGTTAATATATATTTCTAATATATATATATATATATATATATATATATATATATATATATGAGTGTATATGACCTTATCTGGTTCATGGTGCAGATAAATATGTTTTCTTTCTTCCTTTTTCATGGATAAGTATTATAGTATACTAGCAATTAATTAAAATGTGAACGAGAAAGATGCGAAATATGAAACTATTAAAAATTAATTGATAAAGTAAGCCAAAACGTTGATTTTGCATGAGAAAGAAAACGGCTTTTAGCGCTACCGAGTGAAAGAATTCAAGGTAAGGTAAAATAAATAATGTTTTTGGGTAAAATACGTTCCGTATTCCGTTTTCACAAATATATTTTGTGAATACCCAACAAAACATATCATAACCTGAACTTAGAGTGCAGTAAAAAGTAACTTAACCTATATTGATCAACAATGCAGTAAAACGCAACCTAACCTATATTGATCGACGTTGCAGTAAATTTTAACCTAACTATTTCTCTATTTTAAGGGAAGAATTCCTGCATATCGAAAGATCTCCCGAACGTCGCTCTGAGAGAGAGAGAGAGAGAGAGAGAGAGAGAGAGAGAGAGAAGAGAGAGAGAGAGAGAGAGAGAGAGAGAGGGGGAGAAATATATAGATATATATATATATATATATATATATATATATATATATATATATATATATATATATATATATATATATATATATATTAAGGATATGATTAAACTCAAATTTTTAGTCTGCACATAGTTTCCAATTTTTTCAAAACTATTGAAATAGTTTTAGAGAGAGAGAGAGAGAGAGAGAGAGAGAGAGAGAGAGAGAGAGAGAGAGAGAGAAGCATTATTTCATGATTTATTATTTTTTAATTGTCTTGTATTTAGTGTTTCGAAGATGAAGAAAATGATAAATGGTGGTGAAAGAGTGACATCATCTATGAGAAAGAGTAATTATGTTTCTCTCTCTCTCTCTCTCTCTCTCTCTCTCTCTCTCTCTCTCTCTCTTTCTCTCTCTCTCTCTCCGTAAAGGAAGTTATCCTCGATATTGTCCTAGAAAGCCAATCATTCCTTGAAGCAGAAGCCATTGAGAACGTGCTTGCTCATTTTTGCTTTTCACCTACTTCTTTTGAAAACTTTTCCTGCCTTCAGAATTTTTATTTATTTTTCATTTCATTCCTCGTTCTCTTATTTTGAGGCAATATGGGGTTTAGCAAGACATTTTGTTTCATTAATCAGATGCTCAGTAATGACTCTAAATAATGATCTGTACGGCAATGGAAGGGGCACAGATACACCTGAGAACTCTCTCTCTCTCCACTCCTTCCCTTCTTCTTTCTGCTTCACCCGGACGATTGGAATCAATAAACAGGGCAACGATAAACGAAAAGTCGTTTCAGACTCCCAACTATTAATTTATTGGTCCATTAAGAATAATGGTGAAAATACAAAAAGAAATTAGGAGCGGAAGATGTTCAATTACGTGTGAACTTTAATTTTGTTCATTGAACTTTTTTGAAAGGAAAACAATATCACCGGTGATGTCTATTATTTTCTGCTTTACGTGATTGCACAGAACATTTTTACGTTATGATCGTAACGATGTTCAAAGGTTCATAAAAAGTTTGTAATGATGGCACTCTCTTTTATTATCTCTTCAGGAAGAGGTTGTACCCATTCTCAAATTTGAAACACAACAACACTGTTTCTTGATCATATCATCACAATTTTGAAAGGGTTGGAGCCTCAAACAGTATCCACAAAGTTGCGGATACTAGCACGAGAAATCATTGACACATCAAGGCCCCATATGTCTTGATTTATGACGTTTTAAAGAATTTCAGGTAAGTCAAGCGAATAGGGTAAATTAAAGAAACAAACGTTTTCAAACTGTCCAAGTCAATAACTACAGAATATGAAAGGATTAAAGTCTAGGTTCTCTAGATAGATAAAGAAAGAGGTAATAGGTTAGAAAAGAGACTGAGATTACCTGAGCTCATCCTCAAAAGGAAGTGGCGGCTGAGCAGAGCTCAGAAAAATAGTGTTTGTGTGTATTGCAACATTATGAGAGAATGATTCAATAGTTCGACGGTTAGAAATAAGAACAGGAGGGAGTTGATAGAGACGAAAATTCATGAGTAGCCATAGAGGATTCAGACCAATGCACTTTGGTACCATGTGCGTGATTTTTTTATGTTTGAACAGGAATGTTTTATTTTCTCATCCCTGTCCTTTTTAAGAAAGAGCTTTTATGATTGCAGTAACTCCAAACTGTGATGCATTATTCTGTAGAGGGTAAACAATATTTAAATGGAGCAAATGTGGGGGCTGCATGTTTAAGAAATTCTGAAGGAGCAAGAGGTACAAATCTATAAGAACCACAGAGTATCAACAGTTAAATTCAAGCCATGAAAAACCATGAAGATAATCGGAAATGAAGGAGCGATGATTCTAGAAAAGAATTCTGACCGTTTATTTTGAAGAAGCTATTGGCTCTGTGTGGAAGATTGTGATGAGTATATTGATGAAGAAACTGTTTTCCAAGGCATTAAAGATCATGGATTGGATCTCAAGTCCATCTTCTAGCAACTCATCTATTTGTAGTTGAGTTTGACGTATCTCAAAAGTATAGAAGATAACAGCAAAGGTACAGTCGATCATTATAAGAGTGGGAAGAAAAATTTGAATAAAAGCATTAAGCCGATGCCGCGTCAGAGGGGATAGAGATCCTTGAAGAACACCACTATTGAAAGATTTAAAGGACTGTTCCACTTACTTCAGATGGAAAGGAAATCTGAAAAGTGATAGATAACGAAAGAGAGAAATTTAGAAATTAAAGTATGGAACAGATTCTATCAAAAGATTTCGATTTCTTGTTCCACTAAAATTTTCACCGAAATGGCGAGGAGAAGAAAATGAAGATTAATAGAGAAGAGAAAAGTTGGTAGGGCGCTCTTGATAGGAATCTTTCTGGCGATCAGAGATAAGATCGAAAAATTGAAAAATGTTTCAAAGTCTTCCTGATAGACTCGAAAGTTTTGAAAGTAAGAGGTTAAAGTGATAGTAAGATTGTTGAAGAGTTGAGAAGCATATCCCTTCTTTGGAACAAGTTGAATAAGCTCACTCTTCCTGCAGGATGGAAAGGTTCAAGTAATTGCAATAGAAGAAACGATTTTCTAAAGCGGAGTGGAAGCTCGGAAGCACAAGTTTTGCAAACTATTGGAGGCATGCCCCCATACTCTTCCTCTTCCTTTTCCTCTTCCTCTTCCTCTTCCTCTTCCTCTTCCTCTTCCTCTTCCTCTTTTTCTTTTTCTTTTTTTTTCTTTTTCTTTTTCTTTTTCTTTTTCTTTTTCTTTTTCTTTTTCTTTTTCTTTTTCTTTTTCTTTCTTTTTCTTTTTCTTTTTCTTTTTCTTTTTCTTTTTCTTTTTCTTCTTCTTTTTCTTCTTCTTTTTTTCTTCTTCTTTTTCTTCTTCTTTTTCTTCTTCTTTTTTTTTTCTTTTTCTTCTTCTTCTTCTTCTTCTTTCTTCTTTCTTTTTATTTTTCTTCTTCTTTTCTTCTTCTTTTCTTCTTCTTCTTCTTCTTCTTCTTCTTCTTCTTCTTCTTCTTCTTCTTCTTCTTCTTCTTCTTCTTCTTCTTCTTCTTCTTCTTCTTCTTCTTCTTCTTCTTCTTCTTTTCTTCTTCTTCTTCTTCTTCTTCTTCTTCTTCTTCTTCTTCTTTTTCTTCTTTTTCTAATTAATTATTATTATTATTATGTTTTTAGCGCTACTGAAAATAGAATTTGCACAATTTCAATAGGAAATGTGAGATTCTGGATTTTAAAGACTGCTGCAATTCCTGAAGAATCAAGAGAACAAGCAGAGTTAAAAAAAAAAAGCAATTGTCAATTTTAGTTAAAAGGAAAGATATTATTAGTATGTACACTTCCATACCAGAAATCGCACAGGTTGTGATTTCTTTACATTCCAAGAAGCCTGAAAATCTAATGGACACTACCGAAGATACAATAGTCACTACCGAAGATACAATAGTCACTACCGAAGATACAATAGTCACTACCGAAGATACAATAGTCACTTCCAGAGAAATCAAAGATATACTTCACTAAGCATGATCAGTTAACAGATCCGAAGTGACCAAAAATGCTCTTCCAGAATCGAGTTTAGCTCCTTCTTCAGGAAGATTTGAAGAAATAGACACACGATACAAATTTGAGAAGATGGTTTAAGAACCCGGAAGATCCAAAGAGTTTATAAAGACAAGAAGGAGAAGGAGTTTAGAAGTTGAAAGATATCAAGAATTGTTGGGCTCATCCCCAATATATATATATATATATATATATATATATATATATATATATATATATATATATATATATATATATATATATATATATATATATATATATATATTTCAGAGGCGACTCCTACACTCGGGTTACTCGGACTTAGCGAGTTATCATCATAAAAACGATCGATTTTCTTCAAATTTCAGAAAGTTACGATAAATTTGTTATTTTAGCGAGAAATTATTATATATGAAAGAAAATATTACAAGCATATTTAAGGGTACATAAAATATATGAACAAAAGTGTAAGAATCGTTGCATTGAATAATGCTATATTTTTAATCATTCAAGCAATGACGGCTCCGCTCATCCGAAATAGCAGAGTTAAAATTTTTTAGACAGTGTTCGATACACGAATTTAATTTTTTTACAAGTTGTTGTTTATTTCTAAGGAATCTAATAAAACACTCGTTTTATTTTAAACAAAAAAATTGAAATATTTTATTTGTTCTTAATGCATTTAGATACCAAAAATTAATATTAGATTCTAATAATTTCAATAAAAGAAATAGTAGTATCACTTTAGTAAACTATAATTTAATTTTGCATTAAAGAAAAGTTTTTTAATTAGCAATAACTAGT
>JABUQX010121454.1:45000-47500 GCA_015478945.1 Trachelipus rathkii
ACTGCTTATTTAATGGAAAGCATAATATATTATAGTACCAGTACCATTCTTTCCAACCACTTTTTATAAGTATTTCGCATTCCTGGAATCTGTACAAAATGATGCCACGATCAAAAGACAAAGATATGTGCAATGTTCCCGCAATCACATTAAAGAATATTTACAATCGTAAAAGGTTATAATGATACTGTGACGTTGCAGCTTAATTTATTAAATGATGCCCTCATAACTGATGAGAGTATTGGTCTAAGACTGAATAACAGAAGTGGAAGTCGTAGGACAACATCAATTCCATAAACCACCAATTTCAACTGGTGGTAATTTTGGAAAACAGTGCTCTAAATCCCTTTACTTTAATTTATTTCTTAGTTTCCCTTGAGCACGATTTTCTCTTCGAAAATCTACGACCTTCTCACTAATATCACTACTGTTTAATAATACTGGACCTTGAGGGTTGGAGAGTTTAGAGAGGAAAAATAAATTTTCTGGTTATTACAATAATAAAAAAATTATAATGAAGCTGAACTATTCTGAAGACTCCTGGATGGATGAAAAAAATTAAAAGAAACGGTAAAAGAATTCCAACTATCTTAGGTGTAAAAGATATCATAACTGCACCAACTGCCTTATTCTCTGGACATTTCTCTGGTTCAACGCTGTGCTCGAGTAGCTACCATTAAAAAAACTCATAACGCAAGATTAAAACTTGGCTGAGATTGCACTATGTCCGAAAATTGTCTCAGTGAACAATACGTGCTGAGTGAACACAGAAAAATTTTGCTGAAAAGCGGAAACTGCCAAGCCCGTTCTCTAACTAAGAAGACGAAACTGACCTTAATATATATATATATATATATATATATATATATATATATATATATATATATATATATATATATATATATATATATATATATATATACGATTATATATATATATATATATATATATATATATATATATATATATATATATATATATATATATATATATATATATATATGCTAAGGTCGGACCTGTCATCTTTATTAAATCTCAAGCTCGCCCAGTTCTTCCTTTCTCAACCAAGCCCTGCTGTGTTCACGACTAACAAGACTGGATTATAATTAATCTCAGCAATTTTTAATCTTGACAGCAGCGTAATGATCTTTAATGGTAACTGGTCGATTGTCGAAATGTCATAGTGAAGAAAAGTAATGATATCGCACCTATGACAGTTACAATTCTTTCAGTTCTCTTGCAGGCCACTCAAATCCATCCGATCTGTAAATGGTTCGCTTCATTATAATTTTTTGTGTATGGCAATCGAGAAAAACATGTTTTAAAACCTCCATGGTCCAGTATTGTGAAACGGTAGTGATAATGTGAGGAAAGGTCGGTAATTTCATGAAAAATGGGTGCTCAGGAAACATAATGTCTGAAATGGGATTTAGAGCACTGTTTTCAAAATTTCGGGTGAAGCGGTAATTTGGTGTTGTCCCTACGATGCGACTCTGTTATTCGATGAACAGCATCGGTATGAGCATCATTTAACAAACCTTTACAGCGTCATCATCATTTACGACCAATATTGCACAGCTGAACTATTTTTAACATGCTATATTTTGACGCGAACCATTGTACAGACTCCAGGCATCTTACTATAAAAAAGGGTTGGCTGGTACTATTACTTTATAATATATTATAGTTTCCATTAAACAAGCATTACATTTCCTAATCAAGAGATGCATTTGTACTGCTGTTCTCCTACTACTACACACTACTACTACTACCTACTACTTCTTTACTACACCGCTATGCTCTTTACCACTTTACTGCTCTTGCTGCTGCTACTACTACTACTACTACCATCATAATAATAATAAATAAAACGACAAATAATAATAATAATAATAATAATAATAAGTAATAATAATAATGACAATAATGACAGTAATGGCAGCCAATATTAGCAACTTTCTAGCATTTAACTGGCGGCACTGGGTTCAGTAGTCTTGGCAAAACCCGGAAGCTCATTCAACTCCTGCTGTTACTCAGGCAGGCGCAAGTCAGCAGATTGCAAATGAAAATACGAAAAATGAATGGTCTGCTAAAGGCATTTTTCAACACGACCAAATGACTGCTATTACGCTGGTGAAAGAATTTGTTTTTCTTTAACTCGGATCCAATCAAATCTATGTTATAGGGTCTACGATAATATCCAGTAAATTGAAAAAGGGAAGATGTTATCCTTTCACTGTCCATTTCCCCAGTATATCACCATACCAGATAAGCAAATTACAGAGAGAATGATTCTTATTTGCTTATTAAATCAGGAAGTATGATATTGTTTAGATGGAAAGACTGATTTTAACAATTATATAATGCCATCCGTGATACGCTCTTAGTTATAATTATTGGAAATAAGGCTGGAGTGATGCAGCTTATTATAAAAGTCAAAACTTTGGAAATAACGATTATAATTATTCAACTTTCATCCACCACTGAAGTGTAAAATGTA
>JABUQX010121454.1:52500-55000 GCA_015478945.1 Trachelipus rathkii
TAGGGTGTGTAAAGGAAGGGTTTGAAAGTAAACGTAGATAAGAGTAAGGTTATGGATGTACGTGAGGTCAGTCCTCGGTGTGAAGATATGTTAGATAGTAATCAGCTGGAAAAAGTGTCTGAGCTTAAATATTTAAGATAAATGTTGGATGCAAAGGGGAGGGATGATGCAGAGTGTAGTAGGAAAGTTGTGAATGACAGTAAGATGGCTGGTGCAATTAAATCGTTGGTGGATGTAAAGGAACTAAGTCTTGAGTGCGCTATGGTCTTACATGAGGGTATGTTGTTACCTGTGTTAATGTGTAGTAGTGAGACTATGGTCTGGAATAAGGGGTTTTGATCTAAAGTAAAATGTGTTCAGATGGACAATCTTAGGGGTGTGTTAGGTGTGAGAAGAATTGATAAAATTGGGAATAAACGTATTAGAGAGCTATGTAGTGTGAAGAAAGGGGTAGATGAGAGAATAAATGAAAGTACGTCGAGATAGTTTGGTCATGTGGAAAGGATGGAAGATAGTCGGTTGGTTAAACGGATGTATAGTGGTGAGTGTGTGGGAATCTGACCATTTGGAGACCGAAGAAAAAATGGGTTGAGTCAGTAAAGGAATGATGAGTGAAATGTGAGTTTGGCAGAGTCAAGAAGAAAGGTGCACATAATAAGGGTGAATGGCGGGGTTTTGTGGGGGGTATGGTTGTAGACCACCTGGGCCAAAGGATCCCGTAAAGCTCTAAGGTGAATTTTCTGTCTGCGACGAGTTATCACAAAAAGGTATAAAGGGGGCGGTAAGGCGGAGCTTTCTTTTCGACTAGCTTCATATTCTTCTACTACTTTTCTGTTTCCGGTTCATGTTACGCACCTTAACCCCAGTCTTGGAGAAAGAAGGTGGGTGATAATATATATATATCTATCTATATATATATATATATATATATATATATATATATATATATATATATATATATATATATATATATATATATATATATATATATATATATATATATATATATATATATATCTCTTTTTTTATATTTTTTTCAAAAACAAATTCTAGAGTACTTGTACTTGTACTTGTACTTGTGCTTGAACAATTCAGAGTACTTGTACTTGTACTTGACAAAATGTACTTTAACCCAAATACAGTATATATATATATATATATATATATATATATATATATATATATATATATATATATATATATATATATATATATATATATATATATATATATATATATTTAAACACCAAATTATATTCACATTATATTATTCACTAGTTATTGCTAATTAAAAAAGTTTTCTTTAATTCAAAATTAAATTCTATGATTAACTAAAGTATTTCAAGTTAGTTTTTTTATTGAAGTTTAGAATTTAAATATTAATTTTTGGTATCTGAAATGTGCATTAAGAACAAATAAATGTTTATTTTAATTTTTTTTTTAAAAATAAAACGAGTGTTTTATTAGATTTCTAGGAAAAACTTGTAAAAAAAATTAAATTCGCGAATGTGTATAGTGTACACTGTCTAAAATTTTAACTGCTATTTCGGATGAGCGGAGCCGTCACGTTTTAATTGTTTAAAAATAGCATTATTCAATGGCAACGATTCTTACACTTTTTGTTTATATTTTAAATAATCTTTTATATTTATTATGTAATATTTTCTTTCATATATGGTCAATTTTCGCTAAAAATAAGAGAATTTTATCGTAACTTTATGAAATTTGAAAGAAAATCGATCGTTTCTATAATGATAACTCGGGCTAAGTTTCTATAACTTGATAACTCGAAAAATAGCCTCTGACATATATATATATATATATATATATATATATATATATATATATATATATATATATATATATATATATATATATATATATATTGGGGATGAGCCCAACAATTCTGATATCTTTTCAACTTCTAAATCCTTCTCCTTGTCTTTATAAACTCTTTGGATCTTTGGGTTCCTTAAACCATCTTCAAATTTCTGTATCGTGTTCTATTTCTTCAAATCTTCCTGAAGAAGGAGCTAAACTCGATTCTGGAAGAGCATTTTTGGTCACCTCGGATCTGTTAATTGATCATGCTTGAGAAAGTTCTTTTTTGATTTCTCTGGAAGTGAAAATTGTATCTTCGGTAGTGACTATTGTATCTTCAGGTAGTGACTATTGTATCTTCGGTAGTGACTATTGTATCTTCGGTAGTAACTATTGTATCTTCGGTAGGCTTCTTGGAATGTAAAGAAATCACAACCTGTGCGATTCCCCTCTGGTATGGAAGTGTACATACTAATAATATCTTTCTTTAGCTAAAATTGACAATTGCTTTTTTTAACTCTTCTTGTTCTCTTTTTTCTTAAGAAATTGCAACCGGTTTAAATCCAGAATCTCCCATTTTTCCTATTAAAATTGTGAAATTTCTGTTTTCAGTGGCCAGCTAGAGTAGTAATGTGATGATTAGTTGGAAGGAGAGGGAAGGAGGAGGAGGAGGAGGAGG
>JABUQX010121454.1:60000-63406 GCA_015478945.1 Trachelipus rathkii
TTTTATGTTCAATGCGGACTGTAGTTTAGTTGCTTCATCGTATTTTAAATAGATATAAATATATATTTAACATTCTATGAAGCAATA
This sequence comes from Trachelipus rathkii, assembly GCA_015478945.1. NCBI lineage: Eukaryota > Metazoa > Arthropoda > Malacostraca > Isopoda > Trachelipodidae > Trachelipus > Trachelipus rathkii. The sequence continues at coordinate 60,088 of JABUQX010121454.1, forward strand.
TATATATATATATATATATATATATATATATATATATATATATATAACTATATATATATATATATATATATATATATATATATATATATATATATATAAAATAACTATATATATATATATATATATATATATATATATATATATATATATATATATATATATATTGAAAATTAACCTTTCTGCAATCTCTTTTTTTACTTCCTTCGTAGCACATGACGATGCCATTTATATTTTAGAACAAGACAGATGTAGGACCAGAAAAATGATTATGTAAGATGTGCAATTCTTAGAAGATCAAAGATCGTTCCGAAAAATGGAGTTAGGTGGTCTTGATAAGACACATTTTGCAAAAGTTATGAGGAAAGTATCCTATAATGAAAAAGAAATCGAGCGTTCTGTGAGGGAAAAGCAAAGGCAACAAGAATCTTCAACCAAGATAAACAGAACCACTCTTGAAGAACTTGATAAATTTGGTACTTCTGATTCAAGTGATTCGGATGGGTTTGATGCTGAAGTTGCTAATGATGAACCTGATTCAACTGAAGATCCTGACTTTATAGTTCCTTCGACTAGTGGTGCAACAAGTACAGCAATTCATAAAAAAACTCCGTCACTTACTTTAAATTTACCCAGAAATCCATTTAAAAGCAAAATCATATCAACCATGGGAGATAGACTTAATCTATCAGCTGGCCAACGAACAGCATTCATGGGAGCAATTCTTAAAGAAGGTGGAGTTCCACTGGAAAAAGCAACTCTTTCAATTAAAAGCACATGGACAGCAGGTAAAGAAGTTAGAAAATCATCGGCAGAATCAATTAAGGCTACATTTACAGCACCAAAACATTCAACTCTACATTGGGATGGTAAACTGGTTCCAGACTTCAAAAAGGAAAACAAGGAAAGATTAGCTGTTCTGGTATCTGGCATGCCAGACTTTGAAGAAGGCAAGGTTCTTGGAATCCCAGTAATCACAAATACAACAGGTGAAGAGCAAGCAAGAGCTACATTTAACCTCGCAAATGAGTGGGACATTTCAGGTAATGTGAGATTGCTTGTTTTTGATACTACAGCTAGTAACTCTGGGTATAAAAGTGGAGCTTGTGTTCGACTGGAAAAGCTCTTAGGCAAAAAGTTATTTCTACTGGCTTGTCGACATCACATATATGAAAGAATACTGAGTTCAGTTCACAAAGAATTGTTTGGTGCAACATCAGGTCCTGAAAACACCGACTTTATTCAATTCAGAGATTCAATTTGGTCAACTATTAACACAGAAGCTGGTTTTAGGACCCTAAAATTCAAAGACAGAAGTTTGCAACTCGATGTGAAACAATCTATACAGTCGCTGAAGGGAATACTTTCTACTCCAAATAGAAAGAACTTGCTGCCTCGTGCTGACTATCGGGAGTGTGCTGAATTGATGTTGATACTTCTCGGTGAGACACCTGAAAGAGGAATGCATTGGGTGAAACCAGGAGCAGCTCATCACGCTCGATGGATGCCATCCATTTTGTATCCTGCAAAGATGTTGGCTTTCAGTTCTCAAGCAGGATATGACCAGGACATGATCAGAAAACTGGAAGCAATATGCAAATTTAATGCACTTTCTACGTTGAAAATTGGCTCTGTTCATCCATTGGGGCCGATGCAGCTTATAATGATCTCAAACTATGGCATGACTTGAAGAATTATTGTAAACATGATTCACAAATTGCAAATGCAGCTTTAAAAGCAATGGAAAGGCACTTCTGGTACTTAACTGAAGAATGTGCTGTGTTCTCTCTATTTTCAAACAGATTTTCCTCTTCAGAACGTCAAATAATTGCTCGAACATTGCACCGAATTCCTCAACCATCAGAGTTTGAAATAGGAAATCCAGCTTTCCCTATTCTTACCAACAGTACATAACTAACATCGCTTATTGGGCCTAAATCTTGGTTCTTATTTCACAGTCTAAAAGTTAGAGCCGACTGGCTGCGTAAACCTTTTACTGAGTGGCAAAAAGATCCCAATTACAAAGAAGTTGAGACATTTGTGCGGCATATGAAGGTCGTGAATGATCTGTCAGAACGGGCTGTAAAACTGATTCAAGACTTCTCAACCAGTGTTACCAATGATGAAACACAAAAACAGTTTTTATTGCAAGTCGTTGAATATCACCACAAAGAATCTCCAAACTTTCAAAAGGAGACATTAAATAAATTAAGTTTAAAGTTTTACAAACTATATTATTATTATTATTATTATTATTATTATTATTATTATTATTATTATTATTATTATTATTATTATTATTATTATTATTATTATTATTATTATTATTATTATGTACTTTTTCAGTTACTATGTACTTTATCTTCTCTTTTTAATAAACTGTATTGCATTACAAATATTTTTTCATGATTTAGAAGTGCAGTCGGAAGAGGAAGGGGAGAGAGAGGAGGAGAGAGAGAGAGGGGAAGGAAGAGAGAGAGGAGAGAGGGGATGATAATGAGAATGAAAAGCAGTGGAGGAGGGAGACGGAGGAGGGGAGGAGGAGAGGAGAGGAGGAGGAGGAGGAGGAGGAGAGAGGGAGGAGGAGGGGAGGAGAGAGAGAGGGGAGAGGAGAGGGAGAGGAGGAGGAGGAGAGAGAGGAGAGGAGGAGGAGGAGGAGAGAGGAGAGAGAGGAGAGAGAGAGAGAGAGAGAGGAGAGGAAGAGGAAGGAGGAAGAAGAGAGAGGAAGGAAGAGGAGAGAGAGAGAGGAAAGGAGAGAGAGAGAGAGGAGAGAGGAAGGGAAGAGAGAGAGAGAGGAGAGGAAGAGAAGAGAGAGAGGAGAGAGAGGGAGGAGAGGAGAGAGAGAGGAGGAAGAGGGGAGGAGGAGAGGGAGAGAGGAGGGAGAGAGAGGAGAGGAGGAGAGAGGAGAGAGAGGGAGGGAGGAGAGGAGGAGGAGAGAGAGAGGAGGAGGGAGGAGAGGAGAGAGAGGAGAGGAGGAGGAGGAGGAGGAGAGAGGAGGAGGAGGAGGAGGAGAGAGAGAGGAGAGAGAGGAGAGAGAGAGAGGGAGAGGAGGAGGGGAGGGAGAGGAGGAGGAGAGGAGGAGGAAGAGGAGGAGAGGAGAGAGAGGAGAGAGAGAGAGAGGAGGAGGAGGAGAGAGGAGGAGGAGAGAGGGAGAGAGGGGGAGAGGGAGGCCCTGGAGGAGGAGGAGGAGGAGGGGAGGAGGAGGAGAGAGAGAGGAGAGAGGAGAGAGGAGAGGAGAGAGAGGAGGAGGAGAGGAGGAGGAGGAGAGAGGGAGGAGGAGGAGAGGAGAAGAGGAGGAGGAGGAGAGAGAGAAAGGAAGAGA
>JABUQX010121455.1:0-7500 GCA_015478945.1 Trachelipus rathkii
AGAAATGTTCGTCTTCGTAGTATATTATCAGAGAGATGACAACAATTGTTTCACTAGTAATTAATCCATAATAGATATCTTTAACATGACTGGACGTACCAAAGATACTATTGTGTTTGGATAAGATTGAATATATTGTAGTCATGAATTATTTTGATAGGAAAGAACCTAACTTAATATTTTATATCAGCCGTATTACTATTTATTAGTGCGGTACCGTACTGGCATTGAGATTCATTTTATATAAGTTACTCTTCATAAACGCTTAAACATAATTTATCATTATAGTAACGTCATGTTAATTATTTCACGGAATAGTTTATAGTAGAAACTTTAATCTTATTACTGGCCTGTATTTTATATTATTTTATGTTCTTACTATACTATAGAGTACCATGGATTTCAGACTAATTACTTAAGTGTTGCCTTAGCAACTGACCTATTACTTTTGAACAAGTTAAATTTCGCATAGAATACTTACTTATGTTATGATTGATGTTCACAATTATTATATGTATTATTATTATTAACATTTCTAATACTGTTGTATTGACTTGATTTTGACGGAGTTTGGTGTTGTTAATCACTAATATATTTATTCATAGAAAGAAATCAGAAATTTTACTTTTATATTGGCTTGTAACTTCACTAACCTATAATACCTCTTACTATATATTACGACACAGTGTTGAATCATCACTGATGACGATAAATTCGTTCATTTTTTGGCACATTTTACCATTTAAATAACAGAACTCTGAGATTTTTTATTTACACTGCTGGTATATACGTAATTTTATTATACGTTTCAGTGAAAGGTTACAGAGTCACGACAACAAATTATTGGCTTCTCTGAATAATAATTCGTCAAAATATCTGGCCATGACTACTCGAAGAGAAATACTCAAGAAAATTACTGTTTCGATTTGAGTAATTTTCTAGACACCATTATATCTGTTTACGGTGGTAGTAAAAGCTTAACTATGGACTGATTTATTTGAATAAGATAGACTTATTATAATTCTGAAAAACTTTACTGTTTTAACTCTATCAAACTTTTTCTTTTACATATATAATCACTCTCTGTAGATTATTTCCTTTGAGTACGTGACGCTGAAAAGAGAGCCGATACTTTCGCTAGCCAGAACAAATTACCAAGAATTTCAACGTGTACGTTAATTTAATATAGAAGATCATTCAAATTATACTTTACTAATTTTCTTTAATCTGTATAATTTACTATTCATCTATCTTTGGTGATGATCGTTTTTACTGATTCGTCACTTGTTTCCGATTATTCTTATTTTGTATTTTGATATTAGCTTTCAAAGAGTAATCTGATTCGATCTCCTTTATTTTAGTATTAGCGGCTTATTGGAATTGGGGGCGGCGGCAGAGGAACATCTTTTTCTTTTCATTTATTCTCTTCCTATTTTCCTATTTATCATTTTTTCATACCATCTTGTCATTCTCTTCTCTCTCATTTCCAAGTTTAGATCTACATATACAATTCTCACTGCACCGGAAGTGTACGGTGCATTTATCATGGACATACTACAGATCAGATAGTATATTTTCACTCTAATATGCACACTGGTAAAGTATAACCCCTCTCATTTTGAGTGATATTGACTCTCATACAGTCATATAGAAATTATACTGATGCTTGCCAAATCGATACTTTCACTCTTCATATTGTATGAGCCTATGCAATATTACATCATTGCCTAAGTTTTCCGACCTACACTGGCTTGAGCATCTCACACATTATTACTGCACAAATACCTTCTATCTGTTATGTTATCGCATTATAGCACTACATCTCCATGACGAACCATCATCTATACGCTAGTTCTTCTTCATTTGTATCCAATTATCTCACAGTATGATTAATATTTCTTAATCCTCCGCAAGTTGGCAGATTTATAGTTCTATCATCGCCATTCCGAGTTATCAGAGATGTGAATTGCAATCATGATATGTTACACTTTTAACATTATTCTTGTGAGTGCACAAGCTCATTTGCCATATTATTATATGTCATATCTACATACTACGACCGTATAGTATTCCTACTCAAGGTTTCCACCGTTTCTGGAATAAATATCACACCTCACCTCCTATCTGAGTGATCATACTTCATTATGGTTTATATAATCTTATTCACCTAGCTTACAGGGCTCTTATAGATAATGACCCTTATATGTCATACATATATTTAATATATATATCCAACTATAACACTTATCCATTTCTGTTGGCACTCATACTTGTACTTTACATTCCATAATTTCTTCTATATTATATACTCTACTGACTATGTCTGCCGGAGGCTTTTACCCTTAAACTCTTAAATACTTTACTGAGTTATATTACTTCACTTAATAGGCACCGTACTTTCTCCTCAATACTAATATTTTCTTCTTATTCATCAACACGTTTCTAAACCTATTCTTACCTTTCATATAGTTTTCTTTTCACTCTCCATATACGTTCCATATAAGTATCACATATTCATGACTTAATATCTAAATAATTTTTAACTCTATAAACTTACTTTCATTATAAAATAATTATATAGTATTGGGTTATTACCTACACTATTATATATATATTAATTATTATATATATATATTATTATATAATATTTATATATAATATATATTATATTATTTAATATATATTATATATTTATATTTCTTCCTCTTACTATTATCCCGTCAAAGACCCTGGTGGATCGTAAAATGTTGTGACGTGTAACATGCATCGTCGAAAATGAAATATTAGTAGTATAATAAGAAGAATATGAAACAAGTCGAAAAGAAAGCCTACAGTACCTCATTACCCATTTGGACCTCACCCTCTATATAATATAAATTACCTATTAGTGAGAACTCGTCGCAGTAAGAATCTCCACCCTATATGAAGCTTTCACGTATGACTAAGTCAGACGGACCCCTCACTATGGCTATATATTTCGGTCAAAAGTATAGGTGGTTCAAATTACACTCTGGCCTTAGTCAATAGGTTGGGACCACAACCATATTACACTTATCCCTATCACAAAACCCCTCCCATTCACTCGCTATTGGTAATACACCTTTTAATCGCCTCTGTGCCTAAAACTCCACATATATATCCATTTCTATCTTTTAGACATTCGATTTTAACTGAACTATCAATGTCACCACTTTTTCTTCGGAATCTGACAACCTTAACGCCTGGTCGAATTCCCAACAATCTACTCACGTCTGCATTATACACTTAACATCTAGTAACATATCAGCTTAACGCTAACCGACTGTCTTAATGTCAGCTTTATTAATTATGACCTTTCCATATTTTATGCTACACAACCTATCTCAACGTTATACTATTTCATTATATACTTTCATTTACCCTTTCTTTCATACACGCACATAAATTTAATATGTTCATTATCTCATGATTTTAATGATGCCTTCAGATTTTATAGAATTTTATTTAGTAATAATGAACTTGAAATAGGTTTTAGATATATTTACTGTAGTCCTAACATTATAGTGGATACTAATACTTTATACTTTATATTTATTTATCTATATAATATATTCCCCTCTTATAGACATGTACTCATTTATATTACTGATAACACGTTGAACCTTAGATTCTATACCTCTTATTACCAGACCATAGTTCATCACCTTTACTATATATACATATAATTACCAGGTAAAAGCAATACTATTATACTTATGTAATAGTATCCTAAGCTGTCACATACTTCAAATGAACCTTAGTCCTTTTACACGTCCATTCACACGATTTAATTGCACCAAGTTACCTATCCTGCATTCACGTTAACTTTCCTACTTATACACTTCTGCATCATTCCGTTTCCGGCTATTTTTATTCAATCCAACATATATAATTATTATTATTTACCTAAATATTTAAAAACTACAGTTAAACTTACATTGTTCAAAGTCATATCATCATACTTCCAACATATACTTCACATACACTGAGGATCTAGATTCAACTCACTCTATATCATACTCATATTACCTTACTCTTACTCTTACACGTTATATACTTCAACCTCTCTTTATTTATCTACACACCCTTATTCAGTACAAAATCTTTCTTAACCTTATTATGTCTCTCGATTAAATTCTCATCTTCAGATTTCACTATATTATCAATACAATAAATCTAAATTTCTAATCCGCTATATAATTATGAGTTAGGTGTCAACACCTATCCACGAGGTGTCACCTCACGAATATTCCCATCTATTTACTATATTCACCAATTGTTCTTACTCTGACTTACGTCTCGAAACATTACTTATGACGGGTGGCTAAGACGGCCATACATCACCTCCACGGTTCTATTCAGAGTGAATACCGGACCTATCCTACCTTATATTGAATAAGGTCCAAGCGGGACATTATTACGACATGATCACTCTGTGTCTCTCTACTTTCCCGGTCTACTCTATATGGTATTTAGGTCAAGGGAGGCTCATCTAAACGCATACTTACATTTTTTTTAGGCACCTTATTTTGGATTCTCTATTTATGGGCTATTCAACTACGGGCTTTCATATATCGTTTTTCAAGAATTATGGCCGTTAAGTTTACGGTCTATTAGTTTCTGCTTTTTACGATTCACATTTACGTAGGAATGCTCATTCAAGGCATACTTTTAACACCAGCATACTATAACGTTAATCTCTCGGGTTTATCCATTATGTTTAGGAGACTTCATTATTAATTTGAGCTTCTTTTACGTTCTCATAGTGTTCAGGTCTCTCATATAAACTCATTAATATACAATATTATTTTCTTCTCCCTCTGATATTTTTGCTTTGCAGGTGCGATGTTTATGGTACTTGTTCTACTATTTCTTATGATTTAAGGGAATTTTTATTTTGATTCCCCACACCAGTCCTCTTTCCTAGGTGTCAACTTTTCGCGTAGACCACAGCGCCCCCACCTTGATCTATACTATACACCAGGAGTGGTGCGGGATACCTATTGTAGTTCATTATCACCATAGTCGCACTGGCACTGTATTTTTCGACCTAAATACCCGAGCATATTAATTCTTCCCTGCCACACTCAATTAATAAACTTATAATTCCTCTGATTTATAATTTTTCCTATAATTAACTAGTTCCCCTTACTCTTTACCATTACCATATTATATTACTTAATGCTCGTCTTACTCCAATCCCTCAGTTAACTACATATGACTTTTCTTACTCCATATAACGACTTTCTTACTAACTCAACATTTCCAAAATTCAAATCAATCACCCTTAATAGTAAATCTTTCCGATGATTCCTCGCTTCTTCACAATAGGGATATCATCTAATTCTCGGGATTTTCTTCATTTTCATTACTGTACTATTATATGCAGACTTTAGCTTTCTTCAACCTTTTTTATCACTCTACCCCATTATCTGATCCGTTATTCTTTTTCCTCTTCCTTTAGATTCAATTCCCCTCCTCTTGTTCAACTCCTCCATCTTCTGATTCTTCTTCCTCCACTCTGTGCGTTGTGGCTTAGGTGTGCCACCGGAATCAACAAAGCCTGCACATTAGGGCACGGGTTCCGAAGCTCATAGACTCGACTCTGCTGCTCATACGTTACCTGGACTATAATATATATACATTAATCATGATTGCATCGACAGTGTGTGCTTCAAGTGGCGCGAGCAGACTGAACGAGCGTGTCTTACGATGGCGATTCAGTGATCAGTTAACATAGACTGTCCAGATCGCGATGATTTAGGCATGGTTTCTGAAGCGAGGAGGGTCACGGCCTGTGGAGGGTGGTTTGTCGACGTCTTGTCTTGAACCTTGTTCGACGCTTCTTGTGTCAGGACAGAGCGTTGACCTTGATGTTCTTCCGGTTCATCAGAGGATATTCTCAGTCAGTGGTTCAGTACGGCCTCGCTAGTGCGGCAGAGCGGTGTGGTGGATACGAGGTGGTTGGTTGACTACGTATGAGGGAGTGTGTATCTTTTTTCATCTTACGATGAATGCGTTCCCTTTGTACAGGTGTATTTCGTCTGTTATTTCGCTCTCATTAGTGTATTTGGGCTGGTGCGGATTGATGACTATCTTTTCTATTTCAAACTTCATCAAATTAAGTATCAGTTGTATTGGGTGAAGGGGAGGTAGGATATTTAGGTGAGGTTGATTTTAGGGTTTGGGGTATATGGGTAAGTTTGTTTTATTTGAGGTATTGATGGAAGTGGGAGATGGGGTGGAAGTAATAAGGATACTTTTGGGTAGGGTAGAGTGAATGTTATAATTGAGGTCTGTATTTGAGTAGTTGTGTGTTGGATATAATGAAGAGTTAAGTGGGGTAATATATCTTGTTATGATATAATATATATATGTGAAATTATGTATATATATATATACTATATATATATATATATATATAATATATATATATATATATATATATGATATGATACTGTAGATATTGTGGGATGGGGGGGTAGGAGCGTGAGTACTTGGTTGTTGTGAGGTGACGTAGGAGTCAGTGCGAATGCAGGTCTACTGCAACGTTAGATATATTGGAGCTAACTAAGTTCAATGAGTGAGAGGGGAGCGGCGGTTCGGTCACCATCTATTCAGCGAGGACCTAAGTTTCTGATAATATCCAGTGAGGTTGGGGGGAGGTGGGTTAGGGGGGGAAGGGGTAGGTGTTAAGGGTGGCTTGGAGGCAGTGTGAGGGAGTTAGGGAGGTATGAGGATTAGGTTGGAGAAGAGGAGAGGGACGGGAATTGGGGAAGGTGGGGGAGTGATGAGATTTGAGGAGTAGTGACGAGGCTGAGGTATGTGGATAGGGTGGAGTGCCCAAGAAGGAAAAGGGAAGTGAAAATCGGTGGACGTGACGACTTGGTGAGCACATAGGTAGTTGGTCACGCATAGTTACATAGTGTGATGGACTTATTGAAAAATGGTAATACTGGAGTAGGCCGAAAACCCTGTCGCTGCGATGAGTAATGGTAATAGATACAGTGAGAGCAAGCGCTAGAGCGCAATAGCCATATGCGTGCTGGCGAGGTTTCTAAGTAGAAAGCGTATTCAAGCATCTCACGCCAACAAGATGAATTGGTGTAGAGAGCAGTGACCCCGGAAAAATTTTAATACGGGGAGCAAAAGCTGTTCTGGAAGCAGTCAAATTAAAAAACGGAAGAAAAGGAGGGGTTGGGGGAGAGGATTAAGGGAGGAGATGGGGAGTGGATAGGTAGGCAGCGGTGGGCTGAGAAAGAGGTGCGGGGGAAATCATTATCTTAGCTGGATTCTTGAATGCTAAGTGGGTGGGCGGTGCAGGGAGGACGATTTTACCAAGAGTGGTGATGGGCGAGTGAAGTGGGGGCAAGGGAGGGGAGGATGAAAATACCACATGGAGGAAACTTATTGCGGCTTGAATAAAGGAAAAAGGGAAGTCCGAGTCTGGATGGCTGTGAGAATGTCGCCTGTTGAGAAGGA
>JABUQX010121455.1:12500-25121 GCA_015478945.1 Trachelipus rathkii
ATACTCATGGAATAAAGGTTTCTTCGATGCGTTCAGTTTCATATCGGTTGGCTGGGCTTGCATTGTTTATGTGGAGCAACTCTTATCTAATATTAAGCATTTTGCAATTCTAAACGACTACATTCTCTATCTGTGATCATCGTTTTTGGACAGCAGTTGCGTCCGATGTTTGGTGGTCCTTCGATATTCACTTAATGATGAGAAGTAAGGCATAATAGAGAGGGAAGTCGAGGATGACCTATCTCTGGGATTGGCAGTTAGAGCGCCATGATATGGAAAGCAGGGTCTGATGTGAGGATCAGAGTAGCGAGCATGAAGTCTATTTGTAGTAAGATCTATGGGTTGGATTTATAACACATTAATGGTGCCGCAGACATTGAGGTCGGCTTGCTTTATCTGGGTAAACAATGTGGTTAGATAACTTCTCAGAATGAGGCCTAAATCTAGCATCATGTACAGCTAGTTAGTTGTTGAGCCTAACTTATCTCTGACTCAACTTAATGCACTTAATGTAGGTGTTTGTTTTTTAATTGTTGTGTGGTAATATAAGTATACTCATTTATCATTGAGGATTCATCAATATTACTTCGAATGATTTGTTTTAATCTCATACACTGCATCAATCTTTTTTGTCAATTCACAAATTTCTTACAATTTGTTAATACAGACATGTACAAGGAAAGCTTATAGTGAGAGGCTTGAGCTCCGTACTAATGCTGTCGAATTAAAACTTGAGGTCGCAGAACGTTTATCTGTCTAGATTTGACACTGTGTTTTTCTGTAAGATGTAAATTTGTAGTGAAATGCTGCGATGCTTCTTTTTTTTTGAGGTGGATTATGATGTTTCGATGTGACGTGAGAACTTCTTCCTCAGATGCAGGCTTGGAACGATGGCAAGGAGGTCTAGAATTTGGGAGCGGCTATCGTTTGATGATTATTCTTGCAATGCTTACTAAATAAGGTCATCGCATGCGTTGCAGAGCGAAGTACAGGTGTGTGTTGGAGAAAGTGTACAGCCCAGTAGATTAGCATTTCATGTATTCTGGAGCTGGAGTCCATTGTGTCTATCTGGCACTGGAAAAATTCATCTAGATTCGTTTCGTGGCCCACTTGAGCGGCTTCGGATGCGTTTGATTCTTTCATCCACATTCGTAGCATTTCCTTTCGGCTTCAATGATTGTTAGTCCGTGTCCCGTTATCCTGAAAGCTTGTGTAACCTGGAATGAAAAATCTGATGACACCTTTCTGTGTTTCAGATTTGCTTGTGTATATTGTATTGTGATTGTATGCGAATTTTGATTTTCATAACTGGAAAGAAAGTATATATACGTAATACTCTATATTAATATTATATATAATATATTATATATAGTAGTAGTATATATATATATAATTATACTATATATTTATAAATGAAGTATATATATACTATATATATTATATATACGTTATATAATATAATATAGGTATATATAATATTTTATATATATATATATATATATAGTATTAGCTATATATATATCTAGTATAGTATATCACTTGTCTTCAACATTGAGTCAATTTAAAGCATAATCAGATTGTATCAGTGATGGAACAGTGTTCCCCACTGACGGGCTGATTTTAATTTGTGTGCTCCTTTTTCTGCTTTGTCTAGCATTTGCATTTCCTTTACCCTTGCCTTCCTTTCTTGATTTTTACTGTACTCGTTACTCTCTTTCGGATTTCCCCAGTAGTTTCAGTTATTTATGTCATCACTGGCACTTTTTTCAGTCAGTAATGTGTTGTTTCGTGTTCCCCCTGATACCATATGTGCCACCTTCGAGTGACAGCACAATTTTACAGAGTGCTCTTTTTCCTTGTATGTTATGATTTTTCACTTAGACAGTCCAATAAAAATGACCAGGTTGTTTTGGTTTTCTGTCCAGCTCATTTGTCTAAAAATTATTAGTGAGAATATATCAACTTAATAAGCCATTTAATGGTAAGGCTATCATCTGTTAAAAATAGTATATATATAATTATTATACCCTTGTCCCCTTCAAGAAAAGATAATAAACAAAGGTAAATAATAAATTTTGAGTAGAATGGTAATTAAAAATTTTAAAGAAATTTAATAAACAAAAAAAAGACAAAAAAAACGAATAAACAATAAAAACAAAAAAACAAAATAAAACGATGTTTTAAAAAAAAACGATTAAAAAAAAAACACGTTTTTTGGGCATTTCTAGTTCTGCCACAATTGGCAGCAAACAGAATCGTAAACATAGAAAAAAACAAATTTCAGTTGGGCCATTTGGAAAAAATATATAAATATTAAATATCCAGTAAAAAATTGTTTATTTATTTTATACTTGATTATTTTTATCCGAAAGATCTCCCAGGAAGGGCTTTCGCCTGTCAGTTGGACCAGCCATTTATCTTCCTTCTGGCGTACCGGAAACTCCTTGTTACCAAGAGCACTCTAGAAATGATTGTCGTCGCGGCAAATGGTTCCGGATGTTAAGGTGCCTTGGTCTATTGACATGTAAGAGCATGTAGGAATCATAGAGACAGTAAAAGACTCAACATTTGGGCCTAAGTCGAGGACCTGGTCCAGTCAACCACTACTCAAACATGCTCATGCAAAATCGCCACAACGCCTAGAGTTGACCAATTTGTTATGTGTAACTACAGATATCCAACCAATTTGGCTTAGGTCCAAATACATGATATAATAAATATGATACCCAACTCATCCACATGCATTAATATAACTAAGTTATAGGTCACGAACATGCCATACTAACATTGATAACCGTTACGTTAGTAATATACATGAAAAACCCCGCACAAGTGGCTTCCCGTCAATATATTAGTATTGCATTGGTAAGTCATGCGACCCACAACTCATGACCATAAACGATTATACCTTTCCTAAATGTTGCAATCGAGTCACACTCAACAACCTCGTGTGGCAAACCATTCGAAATTTTAACAACCCTATTACTGATGCTATACTCGACACTGATCAAGATGGCATGTGCGTTTCTTTCTTAATTTCTTATTAAGCCCCTGAGTCACCTGGTCCAATCGTGTCTATCTATGAAAAATTTATCTGCGTCTGCTGTGATTTCAATAAGATGATAAATTGAATTGTTTGTAAGGAACGTGTGAATCAAATGTCCTCCTCTGCGAAATCGAGCCTTTGGTGTCTACAGAAAACATTCCTAAACTCCTAAATTCTTCCGCTACACCTCTAGCTCTTACCCTCAAACCCAGAAATCATCCTTGTTGCTACTAGCGTTGCACTCTCATCTAGCATATCGATAAATCTTTCTTAAAATAAGGGGGCCAAACTTGGTGCAACAATACTCTATTGACTGGCTACATAGCTATTATACAGTTTACTTATTACTTCCTTGCTCTTGTAAACCAAACAACCGATTTATTATGCCAGCATCTTATTATCTTTAATTTCAAGCTTCCAGCATTGATCGGCTTATCTCTCATTTCTCCTTTACGAACACCTATTTCTTTTATCTAGGTAAATCAGTCTCAACCGAAACACGATTCATATCGTTAGTTCAAACTTTATTGAGTACCTAGGTGAACGAACCTTGACACTTTTTACTATTAAAATTCAGTTTCCACTTATCTGCCCACTCAAAGGAAGTTTATCAAGCATCATTTTGAATTTTATGCATCCTTCGACTATTCTTAATGGGGGGGCACTTCTAAGTATCATTCTTGCAAACTTAGTAACCATTGGCATTCAAGTCCTTGGTCTAAATCATGTTATCGTGTATATGAGGAACAAATAGATGTGAGTACGCCCCCAGCACTGAAGCCACTGTGGGACACTCCACTCTGCACCTCAATTTCCATGATGATTTTTTCCGCATTTACGTTGTCACACTTGTTTTCTATTTCTCAATACTCTTTAACCAAATGCGGATATATCCGCACCTATATCCACATTGATTTAATCTGATCTCGTGTTTCTAATGTCGAGTTTTCTAAATATTCTAGCTCAATTTCTAGCACATACCAATAACAACCTACATCTATATCGGTCGATGCAGTCAGTAATGTATTCCATAAATTCTAAAGCTGGTTCGTGTCTGAACATGACTACCTTTCTGAACCGTGCGGGAGTCATACATTACGCAGTTGTGTTAGTCTTCTAATATTTCTCTATCATGAACCTTTATTAACTTTTCCAGAACTTTAACCAACAGAGATGTTAAGCTAACTGGGCCTATAATTTCCCAAATCTTGCCAAATAATTATTTAACAGTACTTATTATCAGACAACACATAGATGCCATTGTTGTCCAGTACATTCGCTGGTACCTCACCAAATGTTATAGATCGCTTAAATCCAAATACAGTGCCTTTACAGCAATGCTGTACTACCCTCTTTCAGAATTCTACCTATATCCCATCAGGGCCCTGCAGCTTTAGTTGGGTCAATATGATCTAATAAATGTTTTATTATCTATTTACATCAAATCAAATTCCCTGTAAGTCTATTGTGTTAGCATGCATACAAGGAACTTAATTATGTCTTCAAGACTATTATCTATATCTTTCCTCAGTAAACACTGAAGGAAATTTTAAGCATTTGAAAAATGTTTCATACAAATTCAATTTTAGAAATACCCTCACATCGCCACAAATTTTAAATCAATCTTTAATTTGAACCAATTGTCCTCTTCTTACTTTTTAAATTTATAAAGCTAAAAAACTTCTTCAGATATATAGTTATATACAGTTATATACGTCTAAATACTCTCAGGTAAGGGTTGTCAACTGTTTCTTATCAGTGGAGACCAGGGGTTGTAATATCGAGGGGGTGGCTCCGGGGGGGGGAATTTCCTCCCCGGAGATTTCAAGATTTTAATAAAAAAAAGAAAAACTAAAATAAGGTTTATATTAATATTTTAATTTCAAGATGTATTTCTATTTACAAACGAATAATATATAATTCTCCTATATATATATAGTATATTAAATATATATATATATGATATATATTATATTATATATATACTATTAATATATATAATATATAATATATATATATATATAATATATATATATCTATATATATATATATGTATAGTATTATATATATAGATATGATATATATATATACTATATATGGGCGTAGGCAGGGGGGGCATTAAGGGGGCACTTGCCGCCCCTAGAATCTGTAAGCGAAGATAAAATCTATGAACCTTAAACTGTTTGCCAGACCGACGTTTTAGGGTTTCGTAGTAGAAAAACTGAAAAAATACATCACTCGATAGATAATGAAGTATTAATTACTAATTACTAACGTCTTATATTATTTTTTTCTTCTAAGTTTTATTGGGGTTTTTCGTTTTTATATTTGGCTTAAATGTCCAACTACCTTTGGTTGTTTTTAGACTACCAGCTCGATTTCTTTCCTCGCACAATTATTCCTCCGCTAGCGAACGTTTCCCACGTATGTCGATTAGCATTTGCGGCTTCCAGCTTGTTATAAGTCAATCAGGAAAACGTACCCGTTGATATCAGCGGCAGACAACACATTAAAAAACAATTTTGCAGAAAATAAAGAAATATTACAGCAATTTTGAAAGACCATAATTTTATAGTATATATATATATAATATATATAATAGGTATATATATATATATATATATAGTAGTAGTATATATAGTATATATATAGTGTATATAGTTATTATTATAATATGTATATATATATTTATATATATGATAGTATATATATACTAATATATTATTATATATATTGAATATTAAGTTTATATACTTTATTCATACTATATATATAATAATATATATATACAAAGACTATATATATTTATATTATATTATACTATATATATATCTCTATTAGCGTATAATATATAGCTAGTATGTATTATAGTATAGTATATATGATGATATATATATTATATACTATATTAATATATATAATATAATAGGAAAATATATAAATATTGTGGCGTCTGGAGCAGGAGGCTGCTACCCCACTGATATCTAAGCGCAGCATCCCTGCCATGGAAGAACTGCAGACTTTTCATGACAACGCTTCAATCTCTTCACATCAAACATCCCTCTATTGAAGGGTAGTTCTCAAGACTCTCACTTACCTCCCTTCGTGAACCTGGCAGAGTGACATGTGCCAAATGGAGTGGCACAATGGAACATCAGCAAGCAACTATCAAATCAAGTTTCTCTCTACTGGGCGCTACTCGCCTGCTTGCGTCAATCCTTTGCCGCCCTGTCGAATCCGTGCTTCGTCACTTGCAGGTGCTGGGACCAACTGCACGCTATGAGTTCAGAGGTGATCGAAAACTTCTCCAGTGCCTTAATGGTGTGCATAAACTGGGCTCTCAACACTGACAGCTAGCTCGCTCTACAACCGACGTCTCCTTCCCAGGTCCGGAGAGCGGAGTGTTGCTCGCGGCATTCGTCACTGCGGGAGTTCTGTGGCGTGTCTTGGGTTTGGGAGGGGCTGCTAGCCCCCCTGATGACTCCTAAGCAGTCCGTCCGGAAGGATAACTCCACTTTATCATGCCAACCGCTTCATCGTTCTTCAACATCAAACCATCCCTTCTATTGAAGGTGGCTCGTCAACGACTCTCACCTACCCCCTTCGTAATATATGAAGCATATCATATATAGTATATATAGATATATGTATGTATATAATATATACTATAGTATAATATATAATAATATTATATATTTATAATTGATATATACTATATATATATGATATATATATATCTATAGTACTATATATATATATTATATATATGTATAGGATAGCTTTAGTGGAAGGGGTTGATGGTGCGCTGGTTGAACGAAGGTCCGACCGCGTTCATTAGCTGAAGACTAGATGAAATGTTGAAGAGAGTGGAGCATTGTTCGCGGATTTGAAGTTGGCAGCGTTTCCGGTCCGGGGCGGCTGCTTTGGACTCAGTGCGGTGGTGGTCGGCAGACGCCCTTTGCTACAAGGGAGGCCACAGGAAGGCGTCTCGCCTCAAGCTGGGTGTCTGCCACTCGCCGATGGCTCGCGAAATGCCGTCGCGCAGCTACACGCGCGCGCTTCTGCGCGACCTGGAATGGACGGTGTTGGTCAGCTGTCGATCGATAGAGACCAAGGTGTGTGTGCGAAAGCATTTGAATAGCCACTGAAGAGAGCTTCAACCACTGCTGTACTCTTACGTGCAGTTGGTCCGTGCACCTGGCAGTCGGAAGCACAGTACAGGGCATTACAGGATGTACGCGGAACAGAGCAGCGCCCGCGAGAAGAGACTTGAATGGTGGATTGTGGATTGGGCCGGCGTTTGAACGACTTGTGGGTAAGACAACTACTTCTACAAAGCGAAAGTGTCTTACCGGTACGGCGGAACAGGACTTTGAGAGAAGCAGGGGTGATGCTGGCTGGTGTTGGCGTGGTGTGCCACTCCAGTGGTGCACTAGTTCGACTCCGGGTGATCACCAAAGTATGAAGGGGTTATTGGTAGGCTAGGGTATGAAGAAACCGACTTTGCATTAGGCTTGATAGCACTAGATGTGAGTGTTGGAAGAGGTGAGCATTGTCGCCGATGATTTGGGTCGTTTCGTCCTCGCGGGGGGCTGGCTTTGGGACTCGATCGGTGGGATGGGTTCCGGCGCTCCCCTTCTCACCAGACGTACCCACAATGTATTCTAATAGTAGTGATATATTACAACAAATCAGAGGACAGGAAAGAGAAAATGCCATATTGATAGTATAGTATATATATATAATATATGATATATATAATAGATAGTATATAGTATTTATATATAGATACATATAGTATATATAATATATATAATATAACTTGAATAAAAAAAAAAGAATAGTGTATTTGTGAATATATATAGTATAGTATAGTATAATATATATGAGTATATTAAGTGAGTATATGTAGTATGTAGAGTTATAATAAGTAGTAGTATGATCATATATTATTATATAAGTATATATTATGAAAATTTTATATAGGATGATATATATAGGTATATATATAATTATTATATATTATAGTTAGAGGTATATAGTTAGTTTCTGTCTTTCTTTCTTAGGCCTTACCTGCGGGTGTTCTTTGTCGCCAAGCACTGGGAGTAAGGTGGCGCTAGGGCCAGCATCGGATTAAAACGAAAGAGCAGTAGGAGAATATGACGAAAGTCGAAAAAGAAAGCCCAGCTTTACCGCCCGCTCTGTACCATTAATTAGTGAAAACTCGTCACAGACAGAAATCCACCCTAGAGCGATTCATGGGACCGCAGGGCCGCTGCACTATGGTAATCGTCAATTTGTGGGGTTCATCCGCCTGGGCGGGTGGGGCACAAGCCATGCCCCCCATACAAAAACCCGCGCATTCGTCTCCTATCATGCACCTTTATTCTCGCCTCCTGCCAAACTCAACAGTTTCTCTCCTTCCAGACATTCGCTTCACTCGCACTCGAATCCACTTTCCTCTCGGTCTCGCAGCCCGGTCGGTGCCCAGCAACACACTCACCACTATAGCAAACACACTCACCACTATGGCCGACTATCCATGTGCATACTTTCCACATGACTAAAGCCATCTCAACCTACTTTCATTTATTGTCTCTCAGTTTACCCCTTTTCCTTCACAACCAGAGGACAACCCTTAATTAAGCTTCATTCCTCATTTGGTGTAATTAATTCTTCTGCAACTTATGCATGGCTCCTAAGATGTCTCTATCTGGAGACAGCATGTCGAAACTTGTAGAGATCTATAACTTCTTATGTCCATGACCATAGGTTTCACTACCATACAGATGTAACACAGGTAAGCAACAGTAACCCCGCTCATGTAAAGACCCGTAGCGCAAGCCTCGAAGGATCTTTAGTCTCTTTACCATTTCCACAAGCGAGTTATAATTGGCACAGCCAAGCCTTGCCCTGCCAGTTGCACAACTTTCCTACTATCACTCCGCTGGCATTCAGTCGCGTTCCGCTTCTCGATCGCGAGACACATACCCTAGAATTTTAAACTGCAGACCGTTGCTCCAGCTGCTCACCATCCTAACATAACTTCACAACACCGGTGACTGTCCTCACTCACAACCATAACCTTTACTCCTTATATGCCTACGTCTTACGTTTCAAACCCTCCTTGTTACATACCTGCCAAGACTCTCTCTACAATCCTTCAGAGCTCCTCTCAGATTGCGCCACCAGAACAAAGTGCATCCGCGCATATGGTAGTAGGGGGAACTCCTCCAGCTTCTATGCTCATTCTCCATCATGTTCCTAACACCATTTCCGTCGCGACCCGTCCGGTTCCGCCCCCCCCGACTTACTGTCTGGCCTCCCACCTCGAATTCCTTCATAACCCCCCATCCATTAACAAATTGAATAACCAAGGGAGACAATACCACATGACCCTGGTCTCACTCCGCTAGTTAACCTAAACCAAAGTCAACCATGGACATCCATTTAGTTCTTACGACACGTTCGCACTATGCGTCTCATACATACGTTATGGTTCCGTCAGAAGCTAGCCGACCAAGCACCAGGGATAGTCACTATACCTGCCACGCTAAAGCTGTCGCTGATTAACTCTAGTCACTACGCCTGTTGCAAATCCATATAACTTGAATAAAACTATTCTTCTTCTCCCTCATGTTTCTCATTCATTTGTTTTAATGTAAAGAATTTATCCACACACATCCTCTAACACTTCCAAACGCACCTTGTTCTTAACCAATCATCCTTCAGTCACTCGACGCAACTCTTTCGACAAAATGCTCAGCCACTATACTCCTACAAACACTCAATAAATTATTCCCCTATAATTTCCTACAGTTCCCCTTTTTCTCCCTTACCCTTCATAAGGGTACTATTACCTCTCTTCCAATCCCTTGGCAACTATGACCCTCCATAAACGCTTTATTTACACAACTTCACAATCAATCAATGCTACCATCTTCGCGCTCCGCGTCTTGATTCAGGTGATGCACGAGTAATATTCTCTATACCTGCAGATTTAGCCATTCTGTCGACCGCTATTCTCACTCTACCCATTACCTCCTCCCTTACTAATTACCTCATCACCCAAAGATACCTATTCCCTTCTTATATATATATAGTATGTATAGTAGATTATATATATATATAATATTATATAGATATATTTATAATATATAGATATCATATATATATGATATAATAATATATATAGTAATATATATTATGTTTATGATATATGTATATATATATATATATATATATATATATATATATATATATATATATATATATTATATATCTATATATATATATATATATATATATATATATAATATATATATATATATTATATATACATATAATATATATATGTATATATATATAGTATATTATCAGAAGCGATTCTGCACTCGTGCTGCTCGTGTTAGCACGAGTTAACATTATAGCAAAAACGATCGATCTTTTACAAATTTCAAGAATGTTTTAAATAAAATGACTCCTAAGCAGCCTCCGGGAAGAAACGCACTTTTTCATGCAACAATCGGCTTCTATCTCTTCAACATCAATACATCCCTCTATTGAAAGGTGGGTGTCTCAGAGACTTCGTCACTTCCCCCTTTATATTAGTATATATAGTTATAGATGAGTATAGTATTATATAGTAGGTAGTATGATAGGTATATTTAGTAGTATATATGGTTAGTGAATCATAAGTATTATATACTACTAATATAGTATATACTTAATATATATATATATTACCATGGGGCGGCTCCGAGTTATATATATATATAGATCCATATATAAGTTCTTATGAGTTATATATATATAGGTATGTTATATATTATATATATATGTGGTAGATAAATCGTTCGAATGAGGCGCGTGCTAATATAGATAGATTATAGGTGTATGTGTAGGTGTATTTGCAGAGTGTATAGATACATAATATATATATATATAATTGACGTTAAGTATGATATAGTATATATATTATTTGTAAGTTTGAATTATAGTATATATTTATAGGTATTTTATGTATTAAAATTATATATTATAGTATGAGTATGTAGCGTAGTGTAATTTTAGTTTTTATTTACAGTTATGACGAGCTGCTCACGGGGCAAAGCCCGTATTGCAGCAAGTGGCGGAGGGGGTATGTTTTACCACTCGAACAATGATTCTGCATACTAAATCGAAATTTACTGCAAGATGGACAGGGCACAGACTGAGGGCTTTAAACAGTGAGGGAGATTGAAATTTGATGTAGGGAAACACAGGCAGACTGGTATACGAGAAGTGTTCCACAGGACAGAGTGTGGCTAGGGAAAAGGAAGCGAGGCACCGCCAGGCAGGCGTTAACTAGTCTGGAGTTGCTAACGATCAACAACAGATAGCTCATGTGCGCGAACACAGCAGGCCGCCTTGTGCTGCGAGGGTCTTACAAAGGAGACCGGCACGCGAGTGGAAAGTCCTCGGAGCACCTGCCGCTACGGTACCTGTAGAAAAGAGATAAAGCACAACTATACGCCGCAAAGATAGTGGGTCAAGTGAACTAGATGTAAGGAATTTATAAGTCTTTTAGGCCTTTCGATCGACCCTATCCAAAATTGCCGGGTGGACACTGAGCCCCCAGATATGGGAAGAGCAGTACTCCAATACAAGGGCGGATGAGACCCTTGTATAACTGGAGTAACTGTGAAGGAGGAAAAAAAGTCTCGCACGCTAATGAACAGAACTCGCAGTTTCTTTGAGGCCGCGCCCTAGCAACCATTGTGATGTGATTTTCAAGACATTTTTTGTTTTTATGTTAAGGCCAAAGGATGTTTAATATTGTCACGAGGGGTGAGACGAGATAACCGTCGAAAGAGATAGGAAAGTTAGAAGTGTGTCTTAGAGAGGGGGAGATTTGTAGAAGTTGGGTTTTTAAAGAATTAAATTTTCACAGGTTGCGACGACCCCCCCGGAAATTCTATCCAGATCAGCGAGCAATGGAATCGGCAAGATTAATGACGAGAGGCAATTCGTAGCAGTAAGAAGGAGCAGAATTGAATGAGTTTGAAGAATGAAGGGTCGCGAGTCAATCGGGCATATGATGGGATAGATGCTTAGATCTGCAGACGAGACGATCTTAATGAAAAACTCAGGATAAAGTAGAGATAAGACAGAACCGCTGAGCGAACACCACTATCTGAACAGAATGATATATATATTATATAATATTATATAGTATATATAATATATATATATATTCATCTATATATATATATATATATAGTATATATATATATAAATATATATCTATATTATACTATATATATATAATTATAGTATATATATATATAAATTATAATTATAATATATATTATTTATAGTATATAGTATAGTATATATATAGTATATTATATCGATATATATGTATATATGATATATATATATATATAAGTAATCATATAATATATATATATATGATACAGTTAATATATATATATATATTATTATATATATATATTATGATAGTATAATATAGTTCACAGGCGAGCTCTTTGCACTCATGTCTGCTTCGTGCTTAGCAGAGTTCAACATTATTG
>JABUQX010121456.1:0-22500 GCA_015478945.1 Trachelipus rathkii
ATTATAACACACAAAAAATGTCTAATATCTATACCAGAAATGTTAAGATTAACAATATAGTTAGATAAAAACGTACGTTAACACTCGCTGTATTTAGTACGATGTGCCTCTAACACACTCTGGGTCGTATGTTGACCATATGGCCTTGAAAATTTCGATATTGAAAGGAATGGAGAGATGCTGAACACCAAAGAATTGAAAATATAAAAGACGGGTGTGTGATAAAAACCTGATCCAAACGAGTTTTGGTGACTTAGGTCACCCCTAAGGGGGTGTTGCCCCTTAGCGCCAAAAGGTCAAATTTGTCCTGAAAACCCTATTAGGTCTTAACGTAATCGGCTATGAATATATAATTGGGATATGAGCATATATTGATGGACTGTACTTTACACGTAGGAGCCTCACGAGAGATTGTCCTCTGCGTCCCCCCGATAGCGAGGACTGCTTACTCCCAACCACAAAAAACTAAATATTTGATCATGAAGATTGAAACTTGGTGAAAGGAATCGGATTACGGAAGTCTAAGAGACGGAGTAAGAGTGGGATTCGAGTTTCACGGAGTACCAGATCTACATAATTATAAAAAAAGAAAATGGAGAAAAAAAGAAAAACAGAGAGACAGGAAAATATAAGAAGAAGAGAGAGAGAGAGAAGGAGGAGTTAAAGGAGGAAGGAAGAAAGAATAGAAAGGATTCAGAATTCAGAGAGTCGGAGTCAGTAACCGCTCCGTGCCGGAGCCGGTGGCGGTGCTGAGTTAATAAACATTCCGTATAACAACAATATTGGTATCCTTAATATAGTTATTGAGGTCGTAAACTCGAATATTGTTGGTTTATAATCCGTGTAGATGTTCTAGGACCCCCCTTGAGGGGGGGTCCTGAAAAAAAACACAGATTGCAAAACAGAGGTCGAAGGAGAAGAAAGAAGGATGAAGGAAGAGTAAAAGAAGGAAAGAATAGAGAAGGAGTCTAACTCAGAGAAATGGGAGTTGACAGCTGCACCGGTGATGGCTCCGGTGCGATGCCGATCTATTAAATTATTTGTGTAATGATTAATATGGTGTTTTAACTGTTATTGGGTCTGAGCATTTCGAAAATTAATGGTTCAGAACCATCATGAAAAAAATAAAAATAATAAATAAATAAATAATAAATAAATAAATTAAATAAAATTCTTATTCTTTTATGTTTATAACTTACAAATGTTTAAGTTTTTACATACCAAAAGCTGTAAATGTCAGTAAATATTCAACCCCCAACTACACACTCTGTCATCTGAATCTATTTGATCTATTGATCTATTGATTAGGTCAAAATTTTACTAAAATTGTCATGGTTTTACATACCCAAATCAGTAAATCAGTAAATCTCAAACCACCATCCACCACCCTCCTGCAGTTGTGACTCTATTATCTTTGATGCTTATTGATCCTATGATCTAATGATTTATGGTCAAATTTCTACTAAAATTGTCATTTTACGTACCCTAAATAGTGAATCAGTAAATAACCCACCACCACCACCCTCCTGACAGTTTTGTGATCTATGCTATTGATTATTGATAGCGTCAACATATTTTTTACTAAAATTGTCATGTTTTTACCGTACCCTAATCAGTACAATCAGTAATTCAAATCACATGCCTACAATCCCTGTCCACATGAATCTATTGATCTATTTGACTATTGATCTTATTGATCTATTGATCTATTGATTAAGGTCCAATTTTTTTCCTAAAATTGTCATGTTTTACAACCCTAAATCAGTAAATCAGTAAATTCAAGCTACCCCCCACCCTCCTGACCAAGTTGTGATCTATTATGTCTAGTTGATTACTGCGTAGGTATGATGCGTATTGTGCGTGATTGATTAAGTCAAATTTTACTAAAGGTTAACGTTTTACATACCTAAATCAGTAACAATCAGTTAAATTTTAAACCACCAACCCAACACCCTCCTGTCCAGCCTTTGGGCTGTGCCCTTTGATCTATTGATTCAAGTCACACTTTCGAGTATAATTTTGGATAAATAATAAAGTTCTCACATTAATAAAGCTTACTTAGCATTATCTAAACTGAATATAACCCCAAAGACAAATCTGACACGTCTTAAACATGAATAAAAACTGTAAGTTAACAAAGTTCCACATTTAACAACAAAGTATTATACATAACATACAAGACTACCTATTCACATTGGTCAAGATGTTCTAACATAACAATGTAAATTTACATTAACTTAAATATTTAAAGCAAAAAATTTAACCCCAACATTGTGTATATCATATCAGACAGCAAAAGTTAATGCTAACGTAACAAGTTTTCACATTAGATAAAGCCAACATATTGCTAGAACAATATAATATACAACGACAACCTGACACATCTTACGCAGATAAACGCTAACTTACAAGGTCAAACTTATCAACAGAAAGTAACTAACAAGGGCTTCACAAAACATAACTCCAGTCGCACTTTATCACAAACATATTCCAACATGACAATGTTAATTTTACATTAACATAGAAATTTGAAGCAAGAGAAAAATTGCATAACCTTACCTCACCTGCAAATACTAATGGGTAAAGACAAAACAGGTAAATTTTTACTCTCTGTAAAAGCTAAACATGAACATAACGTACTTAACACAACAACAACCAGATCGAATAAACACTACACCATTAAACACTTAGTTCATAAGCGAACAAATTTGGGTGGCGCGGATTTTACATTAACATAGTAAATTACCAAAAAAATTTATCATAACTATAACCATCATAAAACCTTAACGAGTAAGGACGAATCAAAGTAGAAGTTTTTAACTTCTTTTTTAGACTCGTCCCCATTTTCAGCAAATACAACTCTAAACATGGAAATGATTTTATGCTATAACAACCATTTGCCTAAAGTGATGCAATACTTATATATTTAACCCTCTGGCTGGAATACCAAGCAAGTGAGCAAGTCGCAAACGGTTTTAAACGATTAAATAATAAAATGACCACATCGTTGTGTAATACGAAACTCCTCGTGAAGAATAACAACAAGCGTAGAGATTCGGGGGATGTCTTCGCTATCAGCATGCGAAAACTATCCACTGGAAAAATAGCTGTTAAACACCCTTAAATGTAAGAGCTTCTTTCTTTAACAATCAGAAGAAACGTAAACAAAATGAGCGATACGAATGAACCATCATCAGTTCAAAAAGGGTATATATTCTCGTTAGACAACACCAACAACAACAACATAGCATAAAAATAAGTTCTTATATACTAACCAACGATATATGCTAACGTAACATTGTTTCACATTTAATAAAGCTAAACATAGCATACCAGGACTAAGAATATATTGTACAATGAAAAAACCTAACTACCTTGCGCACGAATAAACTACTAACATTAACAAAGGTCCACACTTAACGTCAGTAAAGTAGCTAGCATATGGCATACAAACGTAACCTATCCATACTTTTTCCCAAGCATATCTCTAACAAATTAACGTTATTCTTACATTGACACAGTAATATTTCAACAAAAAATTTTATCATAAACATTGTCTAATGTATCAACAGACAATGCATAGACTGTAAACATAGCAAAGTTTTGAACCAAACATAACATAAAAATAGTTTCTTTGAATAAAATTCATAGTAAATCTGTATATACTTAATTACATACAAAAAGGCAGTAAATCAGTAAATCAAGTAAATCAAACCACCCCATCCCCACCCCTCTCTCCATGACCTTTTTGATCTATTGGATTAGTGGATTCATGTCAATTCTCGAAGTATCATCTATCGGTTGAAACATAACACAAAAATAAGTTCTTTATATACCACCATCGAATATATGCTAACGTACAACGTTTTTTAACATTAATAACAGCTAACATAAATAGTCCTGAACTAAGAATATATGTACAACGACAAACCTACAACAACTATACGTACGAATAACTACTAACATTAACAACTCCCGCGCTTAAATAAAATACATAACACTTCATACAAAACGTAAACTATTCACACTTTTTCAAGCATTTCTATAACATATCAATGTTAATTTTCATTAACATCGTATATTTAACAAAAATTTAAGCAACACATTTCTACTTAGTTCAAATCATTATCATTATATTTTTAACATCCGTAATTAACACAAATTCATCATGCATGTCTAAATATCAACATATCCAGACGATTATTGCAAAATAACAAATTTTAACCAAACATAACAACAAATAACAAAATTTTATCCTGAATACACATAAAAATAAGTCTTTTGAATAAAATATCACAGTAAAGGGTCAGTTTACTGATTTAAAGCAGTAAGATCAAGTAAATCAGTAATCAATCACCATCCCTGCAGTCCGCTGCTCTCCATCCCTATGTCTATCGACCTATTTGATTCAGGTCATATTTCGAGTTATCATTTTGGATCAGCAATAGGTAAAGCCGTATTATCTAACTAAATCCCTTAACCAAGTTGACCAATCTATCAAAAGATACCAGCATCTTTGAACTAAGAATTGACACTATCTTCATCAAAGTGTCACGCGTTTCGAGTAATAACATCCATTGCACTATTGAATAAGTCGTAGATCTTTTGCCAAATTCTAGGGCAAACTAACATTACTTCACCAAAAACTTAACCTAGGCTCACGTTTCTAACACATCATCGTCAGTTATCACGTAATATCTTACAAAAACTCATCATTTCTCTAACAAATCAGCGTTATTATTTAAACATTGTCATAGTAATATTTAACATAACGTACCTAACTTACGAATAATAAAGTTTTCATTAAACCAAGAGTATCTAAAGCAAACATCATTACTTACAAAGAGAAAAACCAGTGGGCTGCGCCCTTGAAAGGGGTGTGATCCTGCGAGGGGGGATCACCCCGAAGGTGTGTAGCGGGCTTTAGGCCTCAGCCCAAAGGGCTGAGGCTTTACCCCTTTCGGAGGGCTGAGGCTTAACCCCTCCTTCGGAGGGTAAAGCCCGCTTACACCCTTCGGGGTGACCCCCCCCCAGGATTCACACCCTTCAAGGGCGCATCCCCCCTGTTTTCTTTTGGAAGGTAATGTGTTGCTTTAGAAACTCTTGGTTTTAATGAAGACTGTTTATTCGTAAGTTAGGTAGCGTATGTTAAATATTACTAATACAATGTGAAAATAAGCGGGGGGAGTATTTGTTAGAGAAATGATGAGTTTTTCGTAAGATATTATGGTGTACACTGACATGATGTGTTAGAACGTTGGAGCTAGGTTAAGTTTTGGTGAGTAATGGTGTAGGTTTGCCTAGAATATTTGCAAAGTCTACGATATCATCCAAAAGATGTTATACTCGAAACGAGTGACACTTTGATGAAGATAGTGTCAAATTCATTTCAAGATGTTGGTATCTTTGATAGATTGGTCAATTTTGTGTAAGGGATTTGTTAGATAATACGGCTTTACCTATTGTGATCCAAAATGATACTCGAATATGACATGAATCAATAGGTCGATAGATCATAGGCGGAATGGATGAGCAGGGACTGCAGGGATGGTGGTTTGATTTACTGATTTACTGATTTACTGGCTTAAAATCAGTAAACTATTACGCTTTAACTGTGATATTTTTTATAAAGAACTTATTTTATGTATGTCAGATAAAATTTTGTTATTTTTATTGTTTGTTTGGTTAAAACTTGTTATGTTTGCAAATAATTCGTCTGGGATTATGATATTTAGACGATGTATGACTGATTTTTGTTAAATTTAGAAGTTGGAATGTCAAAAATTGTTACGCTTAGCATTATATTTATTGTCAAGGATGTAGATCAAAGTTATGTAAAATTCTCTCCTAATTTTCAGGTTTTATCCTAGAATTAACATTGTTAGTTAGAGACATGCTTCAGATAGAAGTGAACACGTTACGTTTTGTATGAAGTGTTTGGTAGTTTACTGTTGTTAAGGGCGGGAGTTTGTTAATGGTATGATTTTATTCGTCCGAAAGGCGAGTCAGTCACGACCGATTTACAATTTTCTTAATTCAGAATAATGAATCGTTTAGCAAACTTGGCCACTGGATTCGAATTTGACATTCATGTAAATTATATAAAGAAAATTTTTAACAGTATCCTTGTTGAGTATGTGACATGAATCACGATTCAATAGATCAAAAAGGTCAATGGAGAGAGGGGTGGGGATGGTTGTGGTTTGATTTACTGATTTTTACTGATTTACTGGCTTTAAAATCAGTAAACAATTACAATTTTACTATGATATTTTATCAAAGAAATTATTTTTATGTTATGTGTTAACAACTTTGCTATGTTTACAGTTATCATTGGTCTGTATGATAATTAGACAATGTAATGGTATGCGTTTTGTTAAGATATTACTGTGTCAAATGTAACAATTAACTGTTAATTGTTTAGAGATATGCTTTGGAAAGTATGAATAGGTTAGGCTTTTGTACGCAATGCTAGTTCTACTTTACCTGGACGTTAAGTGTGGAACTTTCGTTAATGTTAGTAAGTTTTTTCGTGCGTAAGGTTTGTTAGGTTTGTTTCATTGGTATATATTATTTCTTAGTTCTGTCATGCTATTAGCTATTATTGTGATAACTCAAGTTGTACGTTTTTAGCCATATAATTCGTTGGTTAGTATAAAGAACTTATTTTTGTACTATGTTATTGCTGTTTTGTTGTCTAACGCGAAATATACCTTTTGAATGAAATATGGTTCATTCGACGTCGTTTCTTGTTTACTTTCTTCGATGTTAAAGAAAGAATCTCATTAAATTTAAGGGTTGTTTACATCTTTTCTTCAGTAGGATAGTTTTTGCAGTGCTGATACGAAGACATTCCCCGAATCTCTACGCTTGTTGTTGATATCTCACGAGAGTTTGTTATTCACCAACGATGTGTCCATTTTATATTTAATCGTAACCGTTTCGGCGATGCTACATTGCTGTAATTCCAGCCCAGAGGGTTTCAATAAATAGTTATGCATCATTTATGCAAATGGTTAAAGCATAAAATCATTTTCCATTGTTTAGAGTTGGTAATTTTCTGAAATGGGGCGGAGTCTAAAAAAGAGGTAAGTCTAAAAATTTTACTTTGTTCGTCCTACTCGTTAGGTCTTATGATGGTTAGGTACGGTTATGATAAATTTTTTGGTAATATTACTATGTTTAATGTAAACTCCGGCAATATGTTCGCTTTATTGATAAGTGTTACATGGTAGCTGTTATTCCGTCTGGTTGTTGTGTGTTAAAGTACGTTATGTTCATAGTTTAGCTTTTACAGAGAGTAAAACTTTACTTTGTTGTCTTACCCATTAGGTATTATGCAGGTTAGGTAAGGTTATGATAAATTTTTTTCTTGTTAAATATTACTTTTGTTGAATGTAAAATTAACATTGTATGTTGGAGATATGTTGATAAAGCAAACGGATTATGTTTTTTGTGAGCCTTGTTAGTTTACTTTACTGTTGATAAGTTTGGACCTTTGTTGATGTTAGCATTTATTCATAGCCTGTCTAAGATGTGTCAGGTTTGTCGTTGTATATTATATTCTTATTTCTAGCATGTTTATGTGCTTTATTAATGTGAAAACTTTGTTACGTTAGCATGACTTGCCTGTCTTGTATGAAATTACACAA
Organism: Trachelipus rathkii; assembly: GCA_015478945.1. Classification (NCBI taxonomy): domain Eukaryota; kingdom Metazoa; phylum Arthropoda; class Malacostraca; order Isopoda; family Trachelipodidae; genus Trachelipus; species Trachelipus rathkii. The sequence continues at coordinate 7,653 of JABUQX010121456.1, forward strand.
GGTTGGGGGTTAAATTTTTGCTACAATATTACCATGTTAATGTAAAATAACATTTGTTATGTTGAGACAATGCTTGATAAAGTGTGAATAGTTACGTCTTTGTGTGCGTTATGTTAGTTACTTTACTGTTGCTAAATGTGGACTTTGTTAACGTTAACAGTTTTTATTCATGTTTAAGACGTGTCAGATTTGTCTTTGGGGTTATATCATAGTTAAGATGATGCTAAGTAAGCTTTATTAATGTGAACCAAAACTTTTGGTTTTTTATGTTATGCTTTATCATAGTGGGAATACTCGAAATGTGACTTGAATCAATGATATAGATCATTAGCTTCAAGGCTGGACATGGAGGGTGGTTGGGTGGTGGTTTGGATTTACTGATTTATGATTTAGGGTATGTAAAAACGTTACAATTTTAGTAAAAATTTGACTTAAATTAATATAGCTAAATAGATCAATAGATCATTAGATCAATAGATCAATAGATCACAACTGTCCAGGAGGGTAGGTTGGGTGACTTGATTTACTGATTTACTGATTTAGGGTATGTAAAACATGACAATTTTATAAAAAAAATTTGACCTTAAACAATAGATCAAAGCATCAATAGATCAATAGAACTCGAAAAAATCGAACCCTAACCCTTGGACCAGGGATGTAAGCTAATGTGATTGATTTACTGATTTACTGATTTAGGGTACGTAAACCAGGACAATTTGTAATATTTGAGCCTTAATCAATAGATTCAAAGATCAATAGAATCAATAGATCAATTAGATCCCAACTGGTCAGGAGGGTGGGGTGGATGGTGGTTTGATTTACTATTTTACTGATTAGGGTATCGTAAAACATACAATTTTCTGTAACAATTTTGACTTAAATCATCTAGATCAATAGATCTAATAATCAATAGAATCAATAGTCAAACTGGTCAGGAGGTGGGTGGATGTGGTTTGATTACTGCTTTACTGATTCTAGGGTACGTAAAACATGGACAATTTTAGTCAAAAATTTGACCTTAATCAATAGATCAATAGAAGTCAATAGATCATGGATGGACCGGAGGGTGGCGTGGGTGGTTTGATTTTCTACTGATTTACAGCTTTTGGGTATGGTAAAAACGTAAATTTGTAAGTTATAGAACATAAAAAGAATAAGAATTTTTATTTATTTATTTATTATTTTATTTATTTATTTTTTATTTTATTTTTTCATGAATGTTTGAAACCATTATTGTCGAAATCTACAGACCCAATACCATATATAAAGACACCAAATATTGTATCATTACACAAATATTTATAATCGGCATCGCACCGGAGCAGCACGGTGCAGCTGTCACTCCATTTCTCTGAGTTTAGACTCCTTCTCTATTCTTTCCTCCTTTCCTCTTCTTCATCCTCTTCTCTCCTCTTCGACCCTCTGTTTTGCCACTCGTGGTTTTGTTCTCAGTCAGAACCCCTCAGAGGGGGGTCCTAGACTCTACACGGATTTATATACACATATTCGAGTTTACGACCTCAATAACTATATAAGGATACCAATATTGTGGTTTTATTCGAATGTTTATTAACTCAGCAGCGCACCAGCACCGGGACCGGTACTGACTCCGACTCCTCTGTCTCCTTGCACATTCTTCCTTCTTCTCCTTTCTCTGATATTATCTTCTCTTCTTTCCTCTCCTTGTTTTGCATACCATGCATTTCTTCTTTTTTTCAAATGAGGACCCCCCCCCGGGGGGGGGGGGCCCTGGACTCCGAAACCGAATCCGACTCTGACTCCGTCTCCGACTCCGAATCCGAATCCTTTCAGTCTTCCTTCTATGATCAATTTAATTTTTTGGGGGGCAGCGTCCCCTTACGGGGGGACGCCAGAGGGAGCTAATCTCGTCTCCCGACGAGATTACGTCAATATAGCTCAACATCCAAATTTTAGCCCCGATACTTAAGGCCTTCACAGGGTTTCTTCAGGCAAATTTGACCTTGGCGCTAAGGGGCAACACCCCCTTCTTCCTCCTCCTTCCTCCTCCTTACTCCTTTCTTCTTACTATCCTCCTCCTGTTGCATACCATGCATTTTCTTCTTTTCAAATGAGGACCCCTCCGGGGGGGGGGCCCTGGACTCCGAAACCGAACTCCGACTCTGACCCCGTCTCCGACTCCGAATCCAGAAATACTAATGCACATTCAATCTCTATGATCAAAATTAATTTTTTGTGGGGTAGCGTCCCCCCCTTACGGGGGGACGCAGAGGGACGTAATCTCGTCTCCGACAGATTACGTCATCATATAGCTCACATCCAAATTTTACCCCGATACGATAAACCTAACAGGTTTCTTCAGGAACAATTTGACCTTGGCGCTACGGGGGCAGCGCCCTAGGTCGACCTACGGTCACTCAAACTCGTCTGTGAATCAGTTATCAACACACAATGACCACATACCAAGTTTGAAGGCGATAACTCTATTCCTTCATATCGTAAAGGGTGGCATCGCCCAGGTGGGGGCATTACTACAGCGATTAATCGAATGATAATTATTGTAATTATTTTCTTTTGATTACATTTTTCTGTGTTATAAACCAACCTCAAGAGCAAGTAGAAAGACAATTTAAAATTGATTTAGGGGTAATCGATCACGATAAATCGATTGGAACATCAAAAATGATTATCGATTATTTAAAACCTCTAGGAACCAAAAGGCCCCTCTTGGGGGCTACCCCCCTTTTGGGGACTAAACTTTCGAAAACGGTCTTCCAGACCTTAAATTACGTCTCACCGACCTAAAAACCCTAGTTTGACGTATAAACGTCAAAAATCTAGTGAAATGATGGAAATTTCAGTCAACTGCCGACATGACTGGAATTTCAAAAACCTCCTAAAATGTTCAAGTCTTTGTCTTCGACGTGCAGGGCTGGCCAATGGGAAAATCCACAAAATCCTGCCGGAGTTGGGAGATCTACCTGGAATTATGAAACGAGCGTTAAAAAGTGCCAAAAGAATGGCTAAAAAGGACAAATTTAGCGGATTAGGTCGCCTGATTTAGCGACAAATCTGGCTTCCGTTAACTTTCATGTCAAACGTTATTCCGTTACTTTTCCGTGTCAAAACGTTACTTCCGTTACTTTTCCGTGTCAACGTTAAAGAAAGTACGGCCAAATAGTAAATAAAGTACCAAAAAAAGCCGAAAAGTAGGCGGATTCCGGCCTGCCGTCAGTTTTACTAAGGTCTACTACTATATATATAATATATATATATATAATATATATATTATTATCATATTAATTATATATATATATATATATATATATATATATATATAATATATATATATATAATATATGTATTATATATATACTATATATTATATTTAATATATAATATCTATAATAATATTATATATATTAATATATATATAATATATATATATATATTATATTATATATATATATCTATATATAATATATATATTTTATTATATATATCATTATATATATATATATATATTATCTTAATATTATATTAATTATTATATATTATATATATATATTATATAATATATATATTTATATATTTTATATTATATTATTTTTATTAATATATATAATTATTATATATATAATTATATTTATATATAATATATATATATTTACATTAATATATATATATATATTATATATATAATATATAATATATATATATATATATATATATATATATTATATATATATATATATTATATATATTATATATATATTATTAATATATATATTATATATATATATATATATATTATATATATATATATATTAATCCATATATAATATATATATATCTATATATATATATATATATTCTATCATACTAATAATATATTGAATATTATATATATATATATTACTACGATTATATAATGTTGAAATTTTATTTGTATATATTTTTATTATATATAATATATAATGTATATATAATTGTCGAAGTATATTATATCAATATATTATATAATAAATTATATATATATTAATATATATAATATATATATATATATTTACAATTATATATATATAATATATATTAATATATATTATACTAATATAATATTATATTATATAATATATATACTATTATATAATATATTATCTATAACATATTTAGTTTATAATTTATATAATTTTACTTAATATATATATATTTATATTATAAATATTATCTAATATCTATAATATATATAATTAATATAAATATTTAATATATATATATAATTATAATTAATATTAATTAATAATATTAATATTATCTTATATATTTATATATATATATATTTATATTAAAATAATAATTATATGTATATATATATGTATATACTTATATATTATTCTATATATAATTATATATTAATAAATCAGATAAATGTTTTTATACTCATGAATGGAAAATAATATTTCTAAAAAGTTATTTTCGCTTTTTCTATTTTTTGCTCAAACGGTTGGCACCGTGTTTGGTTCTATAAAAACTGAAGGATAAAAAAAATTTATCATGAAATTTGGTAAAAAACTTAAATATGTAATAATATTTAAACAGAGTTGATGTTTATTCATTCAATACTCAGTATTGAATTAAGTAAGAGTGGTTCCCGAATACTTGCTGTTAAATATTACAACAATCCTTAGAAAATAGTTATTCAAGGACTTTATAGACTTGTCTATAAATTTTTTTTTTTTATAATAATGAATTAATTTAGTATCAGTTGTTTAAACATATCTTCATTAGTACCTAAAATGCGTTGTGTTTTAGTGCTAAATTGGCATTTGAAATATAATCTTGAAATTTCTAGATTTATTGACTACTTTTTTGTAGGAAGAGTACAAAAATTCAATAAATACTTATAACCCCCACAAGAAAAGTTTATTTTTAGTTTTGTATTTCTTTTTTTTAATAAGAATAAAAGCTGCAAATCAGTTTTATTTATCAAAGAAAATATCTTCTTTCAGTAGAATTTTATATTAATCTGGATTTATTTTATTATGATAAGAGTTCCATAAATTCACAGAAGGGGCTCAACTCACTGCTATGTAGGGCTACAAGTCAATATCTTCTGGGGGATAGCTCCTGGGTTACAATAGCCATCCATACAAGAATGTAAACCTGGGACACAACATTGTTTTGTTGAGACAAATTTGCAATAATAATAGCGAAAACAATTTCACTCGCTGCTAGGACTCAGAACCACCGACAACAGGTCGCCGTTATGACAAGTGTACATTAGGCTCTACACTAATCGATCCACATCTACCCAAAATAAGAAGGACATCTCGAAGTATATTCAAATACTTCCTGCTCGAATATCACTGCATTTGAAACTCATATCACTTATTTATTAAATCCACACAGAAGTGGTAGTTGATATACCATTCTGGGCATAACGGCATTCTATCTGAGGTGGCTCCTGGGTACTGAAGCAACTCAAAGTCAAGGAGACTCAGACATGCGCACACTGCATTGTTGCGACACATTTTGACAATATAATAAAGACGAAAATATTGTCAATCGCGCAGGATCGAACACCGACACAGGTCGCGTAAGACAATGGTTACATGGATGAGCCTACTCACTAGTCCAATACTTCTTCCAAATGGCATCTTGGAAGTTTTCACAAATCTCTGCTTTACGATACCTTAGAAAGAAAAACATCAAGATATCATTATTTAAATCAAAAGGTGATTGGATACCCCTATGGGGCTCACGGCTTCTACTTGAGGTGCTCCTGGGTTACGGAGCATACGATGCCATAAGTCACAAATAATATACCTGAACATACGCACAACATACTTGTTGCCACCAATTTTGCTAAAAATATAGATCTAGTACGAAAACAATTCTAACGTCAACGCAGGTACTAGAACCATCGAGCAAACAGGTCTCCGTATAGATCAATGTACAGGAGAGCTCTACACTAGTACAATCTACCTGTCCCAAATAAATAAGTCATTTAGGTTTTACAAATCTCCTGCTTTGATATCAACGCTTTGAAACTCAATACTTTTTAAATACAAGGGTGGTTGGAAATCCTTCTGGGGTTACACGGCAATTCGTCAAGGTGTATAGGTTAACAGGAGCACTACCAATTCGAAGCGAGACCGCGGTCGTCGGAGGCCAGCAAGTAACCCAATGTTTGTGCGCTTTTTTTGTAAATTAGCAAATAATAAGATGACAAAAATTCACTTGTTTAGGATCGAACACTAACATCGATCAGAGAGGTCGCGTTCGACAACTGTTACAGCAGGTTCTATCTACTTTAGTCTGATCCGATACGGAAAAAGATAGGCATGTACGAGAGTTTGCAAAAGTCTTACTAGATCTGGTATATGCTTTGAACTCGTACTGTTTTAATATCTACGGAATGGGGGATTGAGCACGGGAACGCCATCTGGAGGCGAGGAACGATATATCTTACAAGGGTGCTCTATGGGTAGCGCAAATATGAGCAAGTCAGGGAACGCCGGAATGCGAAAGAGTAACATGGTTTGCACAAATTTTCATAGAGGAAGCCGATAAACAATTGCACTCGCGCCGATTCGAACTTCGACAGCACCGTCGCCGTTGAGCACTGTACGCACGACGCTCGAGGGCACTGGCTACCAGCTCCCCGTACCTAAAGAAGGCTATTTCGGCGAAGTTATTCAATCTCCTTTGCCTCGACGTTACTCGTTCTTTGAACTCGTACGCCTTTTTATTTTGATCAGACAAGGGTGCGTTATAAACCCTTCTGGGTTACCGGCATATCATTCAGGTGCTATGTGTACAGAGCAACCGACCATTATGTCCAAGGAACGCCGAGTGTAAGATACTTGTATAATACCAATTGCAATAAGAAGACGGAAAAATTTCACTCGCGCCAGGAGTCGAATCTCGACAACAGCGTCGGCGTCAGACAATGTCTACAGTAGCTCTGCCACTAGTGCGATCGCTCCCTACAAAGAGGCATCTCGGAATGTGGTAGATCTCCAATCTGTGGGATTTTGGGGGATTTCCTGTCAGCTCCTCATCGTCGAAGACAAAGACTTGCACAAAGTATTTTCAAGTTCACTGCATTCGATTATTTTGAGGAGCTTGAAACTCCGAGATTACATTGTCTGAGTCAAGCTATATCTCTACGAGGAAAGGTGTGGTTTGCGCATCTCTCTCCCACTTTCATGGGGTAACTATCGGCCATTCTTCAGGGGTGTTTCGCAGCGCGTTACAGGAGCAATGACTAAAGTCAGTGATCGACGACATGCGCACAACAATTTGCATAGCGCGACTATATTTTGCAAAAACCACACGTAAAGAAAAATTATTTCACTCGACGCCGAGGACTGCGATATCATGAGACAACAGCGTCGCCGATGAACAATGTACAGTAGGTTCTACACTAGTGCCGCTCCCCAAAAAAAGAGGCATCACGAACAGTTTATCACAAGTCACTACTTCGACATGCATGCTTTGCATACTCTGTACTAGTATTACATCGGGAATAGAAGGTTGTTGGAACCTTAATATTCAATGAAGGGGTATATAGTATATATTCTACCAAAATAGGATAGGGCTATGAATATCATATACTACCTAATAAAATAGTAGGGTACCTATTATTTTTGGTTTATAAAGTTTTATTAAATTTGGTAATCGTAAATCTCTTATATATCTATTATGTATATGTAGTATATTCAAATCGAGTAATATTTTCATAGTAGATCGATATATTAATACTATTAATTATAAACGATATATCTATTTATCTTATTATTCCTATGGTATATGGTATTATCTATAAAAATATAATTAAAGAATGAAAGAAATAAATTGTTTATTCAAAGATGATGATTTGGAATATTTCCTGAATATATTTGACGTTTTTCTAGATATCAATTTATTTATCCTTCATGAATATTTAAAAAAAATCTACATTAGATAATTAATAAAAAAAATCGAACAGAGTGGGTTTCGCTTCTAATATTTGGTACAGCTCAAATAATACAACGTGTCAACAACTGATTTATAGTCTGATGGCCAACTGTCTTTGGTAGAACGTAAGGTGGTGATGCAACAACATGTTGAGCATTCTCTGTTTGAGGAACTTCTTTTAAGACATAAGTTAGTTTTCAGTAGAATTGGTAAAAATATAATGTTAAATCAAATTTTCAAATAAGTGTCGAAATAATAAACAATTTATTACCACAGCTATAATATCGAGTATTTAGTGCAAAAACAAGTGAAATAATTTGAAAATTAAAGAAATAATGAAGTTTTTGTTGGAATATTCATAAAAAAAAATTCCTCTCTTCACCCTAAAACTGTTCAAAAACAAACAGTTTTTTTTGTTTGTTTTTTTCATAAAATTAAAGATATCATAGTTGTTCATCAAAAAAATATTTACTTTTATCGGTTTGGAATAGTTGAGGTTTTGCTATGAAGTCTCCCCTTAATTCTTCCCACTTCTTTCCTTACCTCTTTCATCTCCACCCATGACCCACTAACTTAATTTGTATAAAACAGCATAATGATTTAATAATCCCTTCCAAAACCCTCTCATTGATTTAACGTTCATCACACACTTCATCTTCTTTTTCACCAACACAAAATTAATCATACTTTTTACTTCGATACAATCTCTACCTAAGCTAACTCTCGTATACTTATGAAAACTCTTGTGCCCGAAGAATGTATTACTTACACATATATCTCACTCCTCACAGAAATCAATCACTTTCCTACCATTTCATTTTCTCCTTCAACCCGAAAGGCACCAGTTATTCCATCCCTTTTTCGATCACCTATTCAACCATTTAAGTTGCTCGACCAACACAATCAATCTGAATCCCCTTACTCACTCCATTTAAAACAACTTTCAGATTATTCCAGAAGTCACCCTCTCCTCAACATCACCTTTCTATTGCTTGTCTTGGTCCTCAACAGGCATGCCAAAATATGCCTTATAAGCCTCGCACATTTTAGCAGATGTATTCCCAAGGGACTTTTTTGCACGTGTCTTCAAAAATTCACCGCAGACTTAACAAAATGCGTCTGCCTAATATTTGCAATCTCTTGATGCCATCTATGCTGAATGCACCTATCAAAGTTAACGTATCTCCACCTGAACTGTCCTGAACAGCTACTAGAAGACTGATGAACTAATCAAATATATAATACACTATGCATATATTTGAGCTTACGTTTTCTGTATTTATTTCGTCATCTAAGTTGCTAGAACGTTCAAGAAATAAAATATGCAGTGTATTTCAAGAATATTGATTTCCCTGAAATGTAAATAGATCAGTTTGAAAACAGCGATGTCAAGGTGACAAATGCAAAGTTTGAAGGAAATAATATTGTTTTTCTTTGCTCTCTATACAGAAACAATTAGGAAATAATGCTCTCAAAGCAAAGACAAAACATTTATCTTTTTTTGTTACATAGTGCAATGAATACACTTTACCTTCTAAAAATTTGAGCCTATGCCAACTTAAAAAAAATTTCTTTCTTTAGAAGGTTCATTATCATTTATGTAAGTTGGTTTTTAATTTGCGTGAAGGTTAGTTCTTCAGAACCCATTTCACCTAAGCTTGCTGGTCACTGAGATCGTTAAATTTTAGTCTTTTGTTACAACAACAACAACAACAACAACAACAACAACAACAACAAAAACAACAACAACAACAACAACAACAACAACAACAACAACAACAACAACAACAACAACAACAACAACAACAACAGAAATAATAATAATAATAATAATAATAATAATAATAATAATAATAATAATAATAAAAATAAAATTAATAATAATAATAATAATAATAATAATAATAATAATAATAATAATAATAATAATAATAATAAAAATAAAAATAATAATAATAATAATAATAATAATAATAATAATAATAATAATAATAATAATAATAAAAATAAAATAACTAATAATAATAATAAATAATAATAATAATAATAATAATAAAATAATAATAATAATAATAATAATAATAATAATAATAATAATAATAATAATAATAATTATTATTATTATTATTCTTATTATTAAAGTTTCTAATGGCCTTTAAAAAAAAATTGGCAATAATATAGAAAGTAGAACACACCAAATGTTACAGAAGTCAACAACAAAAGATCATGACCTTGACCACGCGGACAGTGTACTAATGACACCGCTGCATCCCCATAAGCTCTCGGCTATGAAATGATGATGGGGATTATCGGATTAGAGCTGTTATTGGTTGAAGCCCTCCAGACATATCTGCGGTTTCGTTAATCATCAAACCAATATAATATTTAATTTGAACCTATATATTTATGTGTGAATATAAGCATTCACTGAGTAATGACGAGAAGTTCTATAAATCAGAGATAGAATCAGTGTAAATGTCATAAAGGAGTTGAATTACTGAAAATAGGAGGAAGAGTGTAAGATAATGATCCAAACATGCACCTCCCAACAGTGCAAATGTTCATTGGGAGCTCTTTCATCGCTCGAATGGCCTTTAAAGTATATTTCTAATGGTATACATATTAAAAAATAAACGCGATATTTTAATATCAGGCACTCAAATACGACGCTGATTTTTGAAGAGAATGCAATAGCCAACTGATATTAAAACTTAATATCGAAGCTGAACTATATAATATATATTATATATATATATATATATATATATATATATATATATATATATATATATATATATATATATTATATTATATATATAATATATATATATATATATATATATATATATATAGTATATATAATATATATATATATAGATATATATAGCTATATAATATATATATATATATATAATATTATAGAAATATAATTTCTTTTCCGTGTTTTATCTTTTAATATTCACATTATAACTTATATATAGATGTATGAAAAATACCATAATATATATATATATGCTAATATAATATATTATATATATATATATATATATGATATATAATATAATAGTATATATATATATATATATATATATAGGGTGAGGCTATATATATATATAGCTATAGTATATAGCTATATAATATATATAATATATATATATATAATATATAGTATATATATATAGTATTATATATATTATATTATATATATAAAAAAAAAAAATATATATTATATAATGATATAAATATATATATATATATATTTAATATATACATAATAATATATATATAGATGTTGAAAAATACCATTTGAGATTTACATTTAAAAATATATACATATATATTTTGTTTGTCTAGTTGTATACGTAGTATATATATATATATATATAGTATAATATATATATATAGTGTTTCATGAATTTTAAAGGTATTTTGATAAAAAAGAAAACTCTTAAGTTTGAAATGTTTTTGAAGATTGCAACTCTTCTTTCGTCAATGAACGGTGCAATAGTTTTGGGAGACTTCACCCCTGGATCCATGATTAATGGATTTTACTTTAGAAACGTGAGTAATGTTGTAATTTTTCCCAAAATTTCAATAACAAATATATTTTTTTCCTTTTCAAAAAAATATCCTGCACTTAATTAATCATGCACAAAGAAGTCTGAAATATCTTTACGTATTTTTTTTTTATTATTATTTTTAATATTATTGTTTTTCACCTCCTTGAAAAAACTTGAAGAAAAAAAATGGCATTTATTGCTTAAGTAATTTTAAAACTGTTCAATTATATTACGAACGTCGTTTGTTAATCTTTCTTTCACATTTTTATCACATTTTATCTTTTGAACATTTAATTAAAAGTTGTTTCTTATTTTAAAAAAATGAAATCAAGTAATGAGAAATAGATAATAAGTTGATTATATCAAGGGGCATAAGAAATTAACAACCACAGAATAAAATAATCATCAAGTAATTATAATATATATATATATATATATATATATATATATATATATATATATAGTATATATTATATATATATAATTTATATATTTTACACTTATATATATATAATAATATATATGTCTAAATATACCGGTATAATATTTATATATAGTATAAATATAATAAAAAATATAGAATGTTGCAATATAAATATATATAGATATATATATATAATAATATATATAATATAATATATATATATATATATATATATATATATGCTATATACAAAGGTGGACATTAGCGCGTTAAAGCGTTAATCCGTTAGTTAACTCGTTAATTTTTTCGTTAACTTTTAAGGCTTTCGTTAATTCGAAAAGCAGTAACGGACTATTACCCAGACAGCATGTACACTTGAATCAAGTTTGATTAGCTTTGATTTTAAATTGCCTGGGCAAACTTGCGAAAAATGACTTGTAGCAAACTTGCAGCAAGCTTTAATATTTACTTCAATTTTGATAACTTTGATTTAAATTTGCATGGGCAAACTTGCTAAAAAATACTTGTAACAAACTTGCAGCAAGCTTGACAAATGCGTACACACACATATATACACACAAACACACACATATACACACACACACACACACATATATATATATATATATATATATATATATATATATATATATATATATATATATATATATATATATATATATATATATATATATATATATATATATATATATATATATTATATATATTATTAGAGATGCACCGGAGAGTAATTTTGGCCGGAGGCCGGAGAATGAAAATTTTAATTCCGGCCGGAGGCCGGAGTCTCCGGCCGAGAATGAATTTCTATTTATACTTAACCAGTATTAATATATATATATAGTATATATATATACTATAATTATATATATATATAGGTATTATATATATATATATAGTATATAGGTATATATATATATACTATATATATATATATATATATAATGAAGATTTTGATGCTATACTTGCACTTATCTTGCACCTTTGCTCGAACGATCTTAAGTAGTAACTTACTAGAGAAAGTTACAACCTCTTGAAAAGAGGCCTAAAACCCGTGAGGTGCGACTGCCTTGTGCCTACAGGGAATCATTACTATCAAGAGAAACCCAAAAGAAGATTGAAAAATATAGCATAGCACAAAAACCTTTACTGTTCATCTTGAAAGAAACATAAAACCAGATTTTTGAAGATAGAATATTCTGAATCTTCAATAGGAAAGTTGGGCCTGAAAGAAATGGAAAAACATGAATCACAGACACAGCAGAATGACGATTCATGTCCATCATATCATCCACTTCTACATTTTTGGTAAAAAAAGATTTCTTCATCCTACAACTGTTTTTTTGAAATAAACTGAATAAACCAAGATTTGGACATTCAGATGATAGAAAGCACAGAATTCATTCAAAATTGGGGGAAATGGATTGCTGTGGACATCTGGCATTTTCTTTCTGAAAGACCTTGGGTCTTAAGAGATTATAAATCACGTATGTCCACAATATAATATTCAATCAAGGAGGTACTTTTTTTCAGAAGAGATTATCCCAACAAATATATAAAAGGGTAAGGTAACAAAAATAGACACTTCAGGCTGCAAGGAAAATTCAAGGCATTTTATCATTAACATCAAGATGATTTTACTGCTCAATATAACAATGGTGAAAGCTTATAAGTATGTCAGGCGCATTGGGTATTGATAAAGATTTCCAAGGAAGGGGAGTGGAACATTCAAATAAGTAGTTTTAGGGTGTTTCTACTCAACAGAAAAATATGTCTAAAAGTGGAAAATACTTAAGAGCTGGGATTTAAAAAAAGAAAATATTCACGTTGTCCTAACAGATAATGCACCTAACATTACAAAGTGAGAGCGACAGGTGTTATAAATGAGACATGTTTTAATCATTCCTTACAGCTAGTAATACATGATGCTTTATTTCTCAAAATAAATCAACTAAAGATTTAATTACTTTATGGAAGAAAATTGTAGGTCATTTTAGTAGATCACTAATTGCTTCAATTAAGTTAACTGAAATTCAAAAATCTCAAAATTTTGCCAATACACAAGCTTATCCAAGATGTGGAAACAAGATGAAATTCATCATATTATATGCTGCAAAGGACCATAGAGCAAAAAATTGCAATTACTATATATTCTTCAAATTCGAAAAATCAATCTAGATATCTTAAATGCAAATCACTGGAAGCTAATGGAGAATATAATTAGATTGCTACAACCATTTGAAGAATTAACTAAAACAGCGAGTGATGATGATGTAGATTTAACCTTTTGTAATACCTGCAGTTAATGCGTTGTAAAAATATTTAGAAAAAACTGGGAAGGATAGCGGTGTAAAAACTATGAAAGATTAACTTATAAATTCTGTTACTGAACGTTTTGGTAACATTAAAGAGAAGAAACTTTATGTCTTGCAACAGTTCCTAAATCCACAATACAAATTAGCTCCCTTTGATGTTATTGATCAGAATAAAATAAAATTTATGCTCAAAAGAAGAAGTAAAACTTTTTATTAAAGATAAAAACAATATTACATTAAGTTCAGATTCTGGTGAACAAATGATGATAAAAATGATCAGTCTCATACAGATTCCCATGAAGAATCTGAAAATGAAACGGCAGATATTGAGAAGGAAACACATTCAATTTTTCTGGAAGTGCTTTGATGACAGGCTACAAGAAAAATCGTCAGAAAAAATGAAGAATATTCAGATACAAATCAACCCAAGCGACTTATCAAAGAAGAAATAAGTTAAAATGCAAACGTAGAAGCAGCCGTGAGAGAAAACAACATGAAATAGAAAATACTATTCAAACTACTGTGGATAAATATTTTGAAGCACCACTTATGGAACAAAAATCGGATGCTGATTCACTGTTATCATGGTG
>JABUQX010121456.1:27500-32558 GCA_015478945.1 Trachelipus rathkii
TAAAGTGTTAATCCGTTAATTAACTCGTTACTTTTTTTGTTAACTTTTATCGCTTTCGTTAATTTCAAAAAGAAGTCACGGACTATTAACGAGTTACATTTGTAAATTAACGTTAACGAGTTAAAATTTCCCCCTTCATCCGTTAACCGTTACCTTAATTTACGGGTTTATAAAATATTTTCTTATCAGATTTTAAACTGTATGAGATTCGATTTCGATAACAGATAAACTTTTTTTTCAAAATTTCCTAAACGCTCCTCTCAATGGCTAAAAATGTGTTTATTCTCACACGGTTATTATCCCGTTTAGTAATGTTTAACATGTTTTTCTTATGCTGTATTCTCATTTCTTATTGGTTCGCTGAAGGGGAAGATCCAATATTGGGCTCGTGCTATGCCCAATTTTAAACCCCCCCTAAAAATGGACATAAAATTCGGAATTATCAGCCGATTTTGACCTTGCAAACACCAAACTATGGCTTATTTTGCCCTCTAAAAGAATGTTTTCATGTGTTTTTCTGAGTCTGTAGTCATTCTTTCAGAATTTTCAATTTTTCAAAATCCATGTTTTTGACATTTGTCGTATCAACTTCCAGATTTTTTTTCGAAATGACTTCAAACTTGATATATGCATAGATGGGTCCATTACCTACAATAGTCACAATTGTTTTGTTTTTTTTTTTCGTTTTTTTTTTGAGTTTTGTGCTCAGCGTTCTCCAATTTCCAAGCCCACTTTTTTTGGATTTTAAATTGAAAAATTGCGATAATCTTCAATTTAAAATTCAAAAAAAGTTGGTTTGGAAATTGGACAACGCTGAGCACAAAACTAAAAAAAACAAAAAAAAACAACAAATGTGACTATTGTAGGTAATGGACCCATCTATGCATAATTCAAGTTTGAAGTCATTTCGAAAAAAAATCTGGAAGTTGATACGACAAATGTCAAAAACATGGGTTTATAAAAATTAAAAATTCTGAAAGAATGACTACAGACACAGAAAAACACCCGAAAACAACGTTTTAGAGTGCAAAGAAAAGCTACAGTTTGGTATTTATAGGGTCAAAATGGGCTGAAAATTCTGAATTTTATGTTCATCCTTAGGGGATGGGGTGAAAATTGGGCTCATCCCGAGCCCAATATTGGACCCTGTCCTGAAGGAAAAAAAAAGATAGTGACTGTTGCCCGTTCAATGAGTCATTAACTTCTTTCGATCGTTACTTGAACTTGCTTCTTTTGTGACTAGTCGAAAAAATATAAGAAGGTAAGGGCCTAATAAGCGTTGTAATTTATAAAAAAATATATACATATTTATATTAAAACTGTAAGTTGGTATATCCTATTATTTTTACAATAATGTGCTATTAAGTATTAATTAAGGTATTTACGCTTTGGAAGTATTCTTTGGCAAGCGGCAAAAGTATCTGCTAGGTCAAAGCCTAAATATTAAGTTTGATAGGCTTAATATTATTATTATTATTATTATTATTATTATTATTATTATTATTATTATTATTATTATTATTATTATTATTGATTATTATTATTACTTATTATTATTATTATTATTATTATTATGATTATTATTATTATTATTATTATTATTATTATTATTTGCAAACAATTTGAATATCTGCAGTCATAATAAAGGAAAATATTACTATTCCTACATATTTTGAAGACGGTTAACGTTAACGATTAACGTTAACTTCCGTTACATTCTTTACCGATAAACGCTTTAATGATTAACGCCGAAATTTTTTTTTTTGTTAACGATTAAGGATTAACGGCGTTAACTTTCTCATTAACGGTGCCCATCTTTGTATATATATATATATATATATATATATATATATATATATTATAATATATATATATATATAATATATATATATATATATATATATATAATATGATATATATTATATGATATAATATATATATATATATATATATATATAAAATATATTATATATATATAATATATATATATATATATATATATATATATATATATATATATATTATATATATATATATGAATATATAGATATGATAGTATATATATATATATATATATATATATATATATATATAGTATATATAATATACTATATATTATATAATAATATATATATATAGTATATTATATATATAG
This sequence comes from Trachelipus rathkii, assembly GCA_015478945.1. Classification (NCBI taxonomy): domain Eukaryota; kingdom Metazoa; phylum Arthropoda; class Malacostraca; order Isopoda; family Trachelipodidae; genus Trachelipus; species Trachelipus rathkii. Next base: position 29,656 of record JABUQX010121456.1, read on the forward strand.
TATATAATAATATTATCATATATATATACTATATATATATATATAGTAATATATATATATATATAGTATATATTATATATATACGTATATATATGTATATATAGTTATATATATAAAATATATATATTATATGATATATTATATATATATAGTATAGTATATAGTATATAGTTGATATATACATATATATATTATATATAAATATATATATAATTATATAATATATATGATATATATATGATATTTATATATATATTATATAATAGTATATATATATTTATATAGTATATATATTATATATATATATATATATTATAATATATTATATATATATATTATATAGATATTATATATATATATATGATATAATATATATAGTAATAAATATTTATATTAGTACCGGGCCGATTGGGGCTTTTTGCTGCTTCTACGCTAACTAAATTGGAATACTGCTTTTTCCTCTGGTGACAGCTTCGGCTTCTGGCGACAAGGTGGGAGCTGTATCGTTGATGGGATGAGCAGGTTCATTCCTTCTTCGAGTAAATCTTTCTCTCCTCATATCCATGGTTCGATCGTAATTGCTCTCTGGCCATTCAGGCTAGAGACATGGCGTATCGGGGGTGAAAATTCTCGTTCTCCTATCACTCTCAGCTAATTTTCATTCAGGTAGAAATCGTTGGCAGGATTACTCTTCGACGAGCAAAGCGGACCTTTCATCAAACGAAAGTGCGCCTAACCCTGGTCTCTCCTACTGATAAATCTTTCTGTCTGGCCGCTTGCCAAAAACATCTCTAAAAAAACAAACAAGCTTACTGTAAATCTACCTTTCCTCACTCTTATTCGATCTGATGGTTCTGTTTTGCTAAACCTCCAACTGACAGAGGCAATCTCTTCGTTGCCTCCCTATTTTTCCTCTAACTCAACCCTGGGCGATTCCTCTCATTCCTCTTCCTCTCCTTCTCTTCCCCTTCTCATGGCCTTTGCCTGTGATTACATTGATCGGGTGCATGGGCCTCCTAAATCTATGAACGTTAGGAGGCGGGTGGCCCGGAGGCATTCCTCCCCCGAGTTTTGAGGGAGTGTAATTCCGTGCTGGCAACTCCTCTCGTTCAACTATATTATCTATGTCTCAATACTAGCCGAACTTTCCCTCAGTGTTTGGAAGCGCGCATATGTCCAACATTTCGGGAAAAAAGGAAGCCGCTCTGATCCTCTAGACATCGCCGCTATAGCTTCTAACCTGTAATTCTATCTAAGATCGTTTGAAAATCCCTTCTCAACTCTCATTTCGTTGACCATCTGGAAATCTCATTCCCTTCTTCCGCTCGCCAGTACGGCCTTCGCGCTCGAGGCTACTGGTGAGTATCTTTCCTATCTAACGATTTATGGTTTTTCACACCCTCAGGAATTACGGGGAGACTTGCGTGGTGGCGCTCGACATACCAAAGGCTTTTGATCGAGTATGGGCACGCGTCACTGCTCTCCAGCTCCCCTCCTTTGGAATTTCCTCCTTCTCTTTGCTTACTTATCTATAGCTTTTCTTTCCAATCCCTCATATCGTTTGTTGTTGAATGGGCTAGACTTCTTCTTCCTGTTGTGCCAATAGTGGTGTTCCATAGGGTTCTGTCTTATCTCCTACTTTAATCCTGCTTTTCATTAAGGATCTTCTCGTCTGCACATCTAACTCTATCTACCCATATGCCGATGACTCGACCTTTCATTCTTCAACTCATTTCAATCTGCTCCTTCTTTTACTTCTAGCATTGCCTCTCGTCTTAAATCTTTCCAGATTCCATTCTCGCTGATCTGGATAGAATTCCGGGTGGGGCGCGCAACCTTGTGAGAATTTAACGTTCTTTAAAAAACCCCACTTCTTACAAATCTTCCCTCTCTAAGACACCTTCTAACTTTGCTATCTCTTTCGACGGTTCTCTCTCTCACCTGTTGACAATAAAAGCATCCTTGGCATTAACATATAATAAAACATGTCCCTGAAACCTCACATATAACAATGTTTGCTAGAACGGCCTCAAAAAAACTTGGAGTTTCTGTTTAGACTGCGAAGACTTTTTTTTCCTCTTCACAGTTACGCCAGTTATACAAGGGCCTGCCTCATCCGCCGTTGTATGGAGTACTGCTCTCATATCTGGGGGGGCCTCTGGTTTCACCCGGCCTTTTGGATAGGGTCGAGCTCAAAGGCTAAAGACTTATAAACTGTCCTGTACTTTCTGTTCACTTGACCCTCTATCTATGCGGCGCGATGTTGGTGCTTTATCTCTTTTCCTATAGGTACCGTAGCGGCAGGTGCTCGAGGAGCTTATCACTCGCGTACCGCCACCTTTACGACGCCCTCGTCGCACAAGGGGTGCTGTGTCGGCACATGAGTTTTGTGTTGATGGGTTTGGCCAACTCCAGACATAGTTGGCGCTGCGGTGCCCTCCTTCTTTCTGCCACCTGCTGTTCTGAGGAATGTCTTTCAGTCTTCTGTGTGTTTCCTACTCAATGTAATCTCCCTCACTTTAAAGCCCGCGTCTGTGCTCATCTGCGTAATTTGCGTTAGTGAAATTTTGTTGAGTGTAACACCCCTCCTTGAATAGGGCTTGCCCGTGAGCGGAGGTGATAACTGTAAATATATATATAATATCATATATTATATATTATATATATAGTATATATATTATATAATATATATATATATATATAATATATAATATATATATATATATAATTATGAATATAGACATAGATTTACTTTGTGGCCAGTAACTCATATCTCAAAAACTACAAATAGCTACAGCGAAAGGAATACATTGCTGAAATCCTGGCAAAATTTTATTGCGGAAACTGTAAAAAAAAAAAAAAAAAAAAAAAAATCATAATCTCAAAACCTACAATAGCTACAG
>JABUQX010121457.1:0-10000 GCA_015478945.1 Trachelipus rathkii
CAAGCATGTTGTGCCAATTTTGGCGTTCCTTGACTTAGGTCGGTTGCTCCTGTAACCCCTGTAACCCAGGAGCAACAAAGCAGAATGCCATGTAGCGCCAGCAGGTGTTTCCAACCATCCTGCTGTCGATTTAAATAAGTACCCAGTTTCAAAGCCAAAGCAGCGATATCGGAGCAGTAAATTAGAAAACTTTTCCGATATTCCTTCTTTTTCTGGAAAGGTGGATCGGACTAGTGGTAGATTGCTTCCCTGTTAAATATCATTGTACCTATCGGCCGACATCTGTTGTCGATATGGTCGTTGAGTCCTGCGCGAGTGAAATTTTGTTCTTCGTCTTATTTTGTCAAATTTGTCGGCACAGATCATTTGTGCCCATTTCGGCTGTATCTTTGCTTTTGGTTGGATACTCCTGTAACCGCCAGGAACACCCAAGGCAGAAATGCCATGGTAGCCCCAGCATTGGTGTTCAACAACCCTCTTGTTCGATTTAATATAAGTACTAGTCTTCTAAAGCAGTGATAATCGAAGTCAGGAATTAGAAATACTGTTCTGATATGTGCCTTCTTTCTTCTTTTTCTGGGGAAAAGCAAGTGGACGCATCGGAATAGTAGTTAGAGCTTTTCCTGTACATTGTCTAACCGGCGATCGCTGTTGTCGAGTTTGTTCGGAATCCTGGCGCGAAAGTGAATATTTTGTTTGTCTTATTATTATGCAATTTTGTCTCTAACAAGCATGTTGTGGCCCATTTCGGCGTTTCTTTTGACTTGGTTGGCTTGTTCCTTGTAGACCCAGAAAACATCCACAAGCACGAGAATGGCCAGGTAGCCTCCAGCAGGTGTTCTCAACAACACCTCACTGAGTCAGATTTAAATCACGTACGCGAAGTAGAGGTTTAATCCAGCGCAGTGTTACATATCGAAACATCAGATTTAGAAATTCTGTTCCGTAGTTGGCCTGTCTTTTCTGGGAAAGCGGATATTACAATTAAAAATTAAATTTCATTTTTATAAAAAAAAAATTTATCACAATCCACGAGAACCTAATAAAGACTATTTTCGAATTTGTTAAAATTCGTGACATCTACCTTATTAGCATTATGCTATCTTTATTATTGCTTATTAGCATTTGAAATTGTGCTTTTTCCACGTGGTAGTGCTGTAGAGCATGACGTATGATTCTCTATGACGTTGAGGATTATAATTGGCTATTTCAAAAAGTTTACCGCCTCTCCTCCCTGAAGATGTTCTATTTTATATATACTAGGTCATATAATTATATATATATATAGGTATATAATATATAATAGTATATATATAGTATATTATAAGTATCATATATATATATATTATATATATATATATTATATATATATATATATATATTTGCTAACGGGCTTACGTACATACATAACAATGCTATTAGACATATTGTATTGTAATTGAAAAGTCTATTATTATGAGGACGTCGAGAAACAAAGCTCCAACACGTTATGTGTATTATTATGTACGTTAAAATTGCTTACATTGCTTACAAATTATAAGATCACACACATAACTATTTTTCATTCTTTTTGTTTTATATTATTCTAAGTTTTAAAGGCAACCAATAGAACGTCTCTTTCCTACCGGCTAGTCTGGGATAATCGGAAGGGAAACGCCATGTTAGTTTAGGCAGTCCGAAGGATCAAGTGCCGTAATAAGACGGTGTCCCCGAGTGGCATATGTCCCTGGCACGCTAAATAATATTATTTTCTTTTTTTATGTTTTTGTTGTATAAATAATAAACTAAAGGTGTTATATATACATTAATAGTTCTTATAATAAGAATCCTCTTGTAAGTGTGCAAGTCTTTGATTCACGTTTGGGGTTTGCATTCAAGCACAGGCTATGAGTGCCGGAAAATAAGATATTATAGAATTTAAAACGAACGTTGAAGTAGAGGACCCTAATGATATGGAGAACGACGGTCGTGGCGGATCTCAATACTGATAGGTCCCACTCTGCAGAATCCTACCTTACGAAATGAAAATGTATATAATGTTTTGCGCGATTTGAGCTATTCACGAAAATCATATTCTGAAGGTCTGTGGGCCAGTCCTGTATTTATTTATATAAAAAATAATAAAATTATCTAATTATTGATCTTCAATCAATTATCTCATAAGGAAAGAATATTAATAAAGAATAACATCAAGATCTTTTGGAAATACACTTCCATCTTATAATTATTGTACCCGAGGAGGTGAGGGATTAAATTCTATGTTTAATTAATTAATGACCTCATATTCTCGCTCTACATATGTGATGCCCCCTATTCGTGACTTGCAAATACCACGACTCTGTTCCTGATAAAAAGGAGTCAAATAATAATAATAATACAAATAGTAAATCGAATAGTCAGTCACGGATATATATATATATATTTGGAAGTGAATAATGAGCTTTTTTACTTAAAGCTTCTAAACTCCTTCGAAGAGGACTGGAGAATGAACAGCCTATTCTTTGGAACGAGATAGAAAGTGTTTCTATTATAAAAGAAAATATTGAAAATTATTTTACCAAAAACAAAAAATAAAAAAAAAAAAACATCAACAAAAAGGGTCTGTAGCGGCAGTGAGCGTGAAGAGCAGCTAAACAATAAAAAGCTGCCAAAGTCGCAAGAAAGCCGTAAACAGATAAAATTTCAAAAAAAAAAAAAAAAAATTATAATAAATAAAAAAAAATTAAACACCAAATAAGCCTCTATGTCGATAATTCAAGAGCTGAAATAATCAAAATTGGAAAAGGTATCAAAAGACCGAAGAAAAGAAATTTCTGCTCTGGCTGCTAAAGACCCGGCCATTGTTTTGAGGACGATGAGAAGTCTCTAAAATGCTCTCCTTATAATGGTTTGTTGTTTTTTTTAACTGGAAATAGTTTGTAAAAGTTGCTTAAATTTAATCTTATATTATTTGTTTTATTAATAAGTATAATAATTATATTATAAATACGGATGGCATATATGAATGTACAAACAGTGCCCATTTAAGAGACCTTTTTTTTGTCTAGATTTTATTAGTTTTGACCAAATTTGAACTTGAGTGACCTTTCTTTGCGTCACAGGAAATATAGTTTTGGCCGACCCAAAAAAAAAAAATTGGGAGGGAAAGAAGGTTGAGCTTGTAAATAAAACTTTAAGAAATGCTTGTAACACGGGTACCTAAAAATGTCTTCCGTGAAACTTGATAATAAAAATTTCCTTTTTTTAGAAAAGCAGCTGTAATAAGGTAAATATAAAACACCAGTGTTAATTTTATATTTAAAAATGCGAAAATATCACAAGAAACACACAATAACAACACGAATGGGGGTAAAAGTTGAGTTCATTACTATATAATAAATATTCCTTTCTCTGAGGACGAAAACACTTATACAACTTGGTATTATTAGAAAGATTAAAATTTATATTTTAAGATATCTATATTGTAAAGACCTTGAGTCTGTGGGTATATTTAAATGCGTGGAGATCTCCATATTAAAAAAAATTATTGTATTTTATTTATTAAGTATGATAATTAGCTTAGGAGATTCTGCTACAAGCTGACCAAAAAATTTAATGAAAATATTTACATTTTTGCTTTTATTTCAAATTACCTATGTCTATTAGGAAGATATTATCGTGTTATTAAAATTATTTTTATATATATTTGTATGGTGCCGTCCTAATTAATGTAGTTTTTTCGACTACTATTTAGGAATATCTCATTTTAAAATTGTATCTGAAATTAATACGAGGGATAATAATGTTCTTTCTTGGGTTACCATATGAGTAGGGGGAGGTCGCTATAAAAGACGCCTGTAGTCCTCTGTATCGTCATGCAGTGTGGTTTGGCAATATAGGCACAGGCCTGGTTTGAGTATACTAAAGTGTTGGAATGTATAGTTTTATTCGGTAAAATGAGATTAAATTTCTACGGATATTTCGGTCCATATTTTTTTAAAAATTTAAAAAAGGAATAAAATAATAGGTATTTATTATCGTGATAGGCTGGGTGTCTTTGCTTAGCTCGAGGATGCACACCAGATGTACGTATGCTATACTGTTACTATAATCAATGTTATTAGAATATTATTGTAATGTGAAGCTATTATTATGAGAGGAGAAATCTATTAAAGCTGCACCGATTATTGTGTATTATTTATGGTTACGGTAAAATGCTTACTATTAAAGATCACACACATAATCTATTCTCTTATTCTTTTTGTTGTTATATTTATTTTAGCTTTTAAGCACCAATAGAATCGTCCCTCCTTCCTACGGCTTAGCTCGTGGTATCGGAGGAAGTACGCTCAGTTTTAGTTAGGCAGCCGAGATCAATGCCGAAAAGACGTGTCCAAGGCATTGTTCCTGGCACGCCCAAATAATATATTTTTAAATAAAACTAAAGGTGTTATTATTATAAATTCATGTTCTTATTAATAAGATTCTTGCAAGTGTCATTTTGATAGCGTTAAGTTGATTCACTTCAGTTGAAATAATAAATATAAAAATTAGAAAGCAGTCAAGTGAAGGTCAGGAACCTAGCCATTGAAAGGGTGAGAATGAAATTCTGCGAAATGAAATGGTAATATAATATTGATTGGTAGTATTCAACCCGAAAAATATATTGTCGAAGGTCCTGTGGCCAGTCCTTATTTATTATATAAAATAAAAAATTATCTAGTTATGACTTGCGATTCAAACTATAATAGATTAAGAAAATGATATATTACTAAAGAGATACATAAATCTTTTTGAATACACCTTCATCTTATTAATTATTGTTAACCGAGGTGTGAGTGATTTAATTCTAATGTTAAATTAATTAATGGAGCCGCTCATCATCTCGCTCTACATTAGTTCTATAATATATGATAGTATATATTATATATTTATAAGATATAATATATATATATATATATATATAAATTATATATATATATATATATTATATTAGTATATATATATTTATATCTATTATATATATATAAATATTATATTATATCATATATATATCTTTATATATTATATATATATATATATATATTATATATATATATATATATATATATATATATATATAAGTATATATATTATATAATAATATATCTAATATATATATATATATATATATTTATTAATTATATTATATCATTATATATTATTTATTATATTTATATATATATATAGTAGTATTATTATATATATATATATATATAATATTATTATATATTATATATATATATATAATTATATATTATATATCTATTATCTTTTTAATATATATTATCTTATATATTTAATATATGATATATATATTTATTATACTAGTATTATTATATATATATTTAATATCTTTATATACTATTATATATTATTTGATATTATTAATATATATTTTATATGAATATATTATATATAATATATAATATATATATATATATATATATATTATATATTATATCTATTATATTCTATTATACATATTATATATATACTATCTATATTATATATATAATAGTATCTATTATCTAATATATATATTTCCCACGCAAACGTAACTAATCTTTTATTCAGACTTCTGGCTCCGGCTAAGGTTTCTAACATTTGAAAATTGTGACACTTCTTTTGGTATAATTTTCACACGCTAAAAAGAATATTCTGACAAAAAATTTATAACCCAACAATTCTAACTCCCGGCTCCGGGCTTTCCTGGCTTCCGGCTCCGACTATAGGTTTCTGCACTATTTAAAAATTGTTCAACACGTCTTCTGGTAATAATTTTTTCAAATTAAAAAATATTTTTCGAAAAAAATTTCTATACTACGCGTCCCGCCCGACTCCGGATCCGGGATCCGACTAAGGAATTTGTTCACTATTGAAATAATTATTTCAGCAAAAATTAGAAATTTAATAATGCTAAAAGTAATGTTAATGAAAAAAATTTCAACCCAGGATCGGCTCCGGCTCCGTACTATCGGCTTCGTCGATTAAGGATTTCTGACTTCTTGTAAATATTCAGACGTCTTCCTGGCAATAAATTTCTTTCCACCTAAAAAATATTATTGAATATTTTCATAGCTAGGAATCCGTTCCGACTTTCGGCTCATGATCCGGGCTCCTGGATCCAACTATAGGTTTCTCTACTATTTGAAAATTGTTCAGTAAGTCTTTGACAATTATAATTTTTCCCTAAAAGAAAAATATTCCTTGAAAAAATTCATACTCCAGGTATCCGGGATCGGATCCGGCTCCAGCCGACTTCGCCTTCGGCTCCGGATGCCGATCTAAGGTTTCTGCGCACCTATTTGAAAATTCAGGTTCAGTCACGTCTCCTGGCATAACATTTTTTACCTAAAAAAATATTTTTAAAAATATTTCTACCCATGGATTCCGGCTATAGGATCCGGCTTCCAGATCTCGACTTCGGCTGTCGGATCCAAGATACCGACTAAGGTTTCTGCACTATTTGATAAATTTTCAGCACGTTCCTTCTGACCAATTAAAATTTTTTCCACAGCAAAAAAAATTTCCAGAAAAAAGTTCATACCTGCCTCAGGATCCTGGCTTCTCGGTATCCGTACTAATGTTCTTACCTATTTGAAAATTGTTTCAAGCACTGTCTTCTTCTATATAAATTTTTCACCTAAAATAATATTTCTTGAAAAAATTCATAACCTGGATCCGGATCCGGATTCGAATCTGGCTTCGACTTCGACTTCGACTTCGACTTCGACTTTCGACTTCGAACTTCGACTTCGGACTGCGGAGTCAGTAAATTTGCTTCGGCTTCGGCTCCGACTAAGGTTTCTGCACTATTTGAAAATTGTTCAGCTAGTAGTCTCCTGGCAATAAATTTTTACGTAAAAATATATTTTTCGAAAGAAAATTCATACCCAGGATCCGGCTAAGGATTCCGGCTCCATAATCTGCTTTCGGCTTTCGGCTCGGTCCGAACTGATCTTACACATTTGAAAATTGTTCAGCACCTTTTTCTGGCAAAAAAATTTCCCCTAAAAAAAATTTTCTGAAGAAAAATTTATTCCCAGGATCCGGATCCGACTAAAGTTACTGCACTATTTGATAACTGTACAGCTCTTTCTCCTCCATCTACTCTCTTCACTATAAAAGATATTTTTGGTGAAAAAATTTAATCTCCGGCTCCGGCTCTGGTTCCGACTTCGGTTCCACTCCGACGTCAGCTTCGGCTCGGGATTCGACTAAGGTTTCTGTACTATTTGAAAATTGTTCAGCACTGTTTCTTCCATTAAATTTTCACCAAAAATTATTCTTGAAAAAATTCATACCCGAGGATCCGGACCGGATCCGGCCCTCCGACTTCCGACTTCGACTTCGGCCTCGATCCTAAGGTTTGCCTGGCACGTATTTGCAAATTGTTTAAGCACGTCTTCCTGGCAATAAATTTTTTACCTAAAAGAAATATTTTTCGAAAAAATTTATACCTTCAGGATCCGGCTATAGGATCCGAAATCGGCTCTTAGATTCCGACTTCGGCTTCGGATCCCACTAAGTTTTCTACACTATTTTAAAATTGTTCAGCACGTCTTCTGACAATATATTTTTCACCTAAAAAATATTATTTCCCCGAAAAAATATTCATTAAGCAGGATCCGAATCTTCCCGGATCCGGCTCCGGATACGTCCTTCGGATACGACTTCGGCTCCGATCTGACTAAATTGTTTCTAACACAATTTTGATATAATTGTCAGCCTTCTTCTGGAGAAAAAGTTTTTCACCTAGAAGAATATTTTCTGATAAGTAAAATTCAATACCCAGAAATCTGTGATCCGGTTCTCTGATTCGGCTTCGGTCTCCGCGATCCGACTAAGTTTCTCGTCACTATATTTGATAAATTTTGTTTCGGCACGTCTTCTGACAATAAATTTTCTACTAAAAAAGTATTAACGAAAAAAATGGCTCTGGATAAGGCTCCGGATACGACTTCGGCTTTGGCTCCGGATCCGACTAATGGTTTATAGACTTTTGAACATTGTTCAGCACGTCCTTCTTGAATAAATTTTTCACCTAAAAGAAAATATTTTTTCTGAAGAAAATTCATTACCAGGATCCCGGATCCGGATCCGGATCCGGCTCCGACTTAAGCTTCGGCCTCCGGCTCCGATTATGGTTTCTGCACTATTTGAAAATTGTTCGCACGTCTCTCCTGACAAAAATTTTTTCACACCAAAAAAATATTTTCCCGATAAAAAATTCATACCCAGGATCCGGCTCCGGATACGCTCCGGATACGACTTTCGGCTTCGGTTGCGGATCGACCTAATGTTTCTATTCCACTATTTGAAACATTGCTCAGGACGCTCTTCTTTGAATTAAATTTTCACCAAAAATATTTTTCTGAAGAAAATTTCATACCCAGGCTTCGGATCCGGATCCGGCTCCGATTCCAGCTTCGTCCGGATCCGACTAAGGTTTCTGCCTATTTGAAAATTGTTCGGCACGCCTTCTGACAATAAATTTTTTCCAAAAAAAAAAAAATATTTGCCGAAAAAATTCATACCCAGGATCAGGCTCAGGATCCGGCTCCGGATCCGACTATTGTTTCTAGACTATTTGAACATTGTTCAGCACGTCTTCTGAAATAAAGTTTTCACCTAAAAAAATTTTTCTGAAGAAAATTCAACCCCGGATCCCGGCTCCGACTTCAGCTTCGCCTCCGGATTAGACTAAGGTTTCTACAACTATTTTGAAAATTGCTCGCACGTTTCTTCTGACAAAATTATTTCACTCAAAAAAATATTTCCGAAAAATTCATAACCCAGGATCCGGCTCATGGATACGGGCTCCGGCATACGGCTTCGGCTCCGAATCCGATCTAATGTTTCTACACTATTTGACATTGCTCAGCACGTCTTCTTCTTTGAAATAAATTTTTCAGCTAAAAAAATATTTTCTGAAGAAAATTCATACCCAGGTTCCGGGATTCCGGCTTCTGACTTCGGCTTCTGATCCGGATCCGGGCTAAGGTTTCTGTAATATTGAAAATTATTGGCACGTTTGTGACACATAAATTTTCCACCAAAAAAAAATATTTCCCGAAAAAATTCATACCCAGGATTTGGCTCCGGATCCGGTTATGACTTCGGCTTGGCTCCGGATCCGACTAAAGGTTTCTGCACTATTTGTATATTGTTCTCAGCACTTATTCTGGCAATAAATTTTTTTCACCTAAAAAAAATATTTTTTTGAAAATTTTCTTGCTCTGGCTCCGGCCTCCGGCTCCGTCTCTCCGGTTCTGGCTTCGACTCCGCTCCGGAATCCGCTCCGTGATTCCGACTAAGGATTCTTCACTATTTGAAAATTGGTTTAGTACGTTTTTCTTGGCAATCAATTTTTCATCCTATGATAAAATTATTTCTTAAAAATAATTTTATAACCCCAGGAATCTGGCTCCGGCACTGGCACCAGCACCAGCTCCGGCTCCGGCTCCGGCTTCCGGCTGCGGCTCCGGCTCGTCTGGCTAAGTCTGAATTTTAATTTGACATGAGTAAAATCCGAAGAATGGGTGAGAGGTTGAGAAATGAAGAAAAAAAATAGATTTTCTATAATTATAAATAAAACTTTTTTTTAATCTAAACCAACCTGGAATTACAATTTTGACTGGAATTGAAATTTTTTAGTTCGACACCTCTCTAAATAAATTTCAGTATCTAAAAAACCATTTAGAATTTTTAGAAAATCTAATTACACCATGAAAGCAAAAATTGGATTTTTCTAATTATATTAGATAATAAAAAAAAAAATGTGAAAATTTTGATTTTGACTTCAAAAAGTAGGGGGTCCGAGGATAAAGTCTCCCCTTAACGAGAGAAAAACATCATGGCTTCAATGGTGTTTTGGAAGGGAAACAAACGATCATCAAATTTTCTACTTATGCAGATTAGTAATTAATGTTTATAAGGATGTGGAAATTGTTTCAGTTATAATATATTTTGGACTTGC
>JABUQX010121457.1:17500-26636 GCA_015478945.1 Trachelipus rathkii
TATATATATATATATATATATATATATATATATATATATATATATAATATTAATATATATATTACTTGCACAAACACCTACACACATGCACTATGACACTTGCATTCAATTACACTATGACACTTATACACACTTCACTATGACACTATACACACTAGACACTTATAAGCACCTACACTCTCCATAGACACTTACACAACCATAACCACTTACACTCACACTCACCATAGACACTTTCACTTACATACATTACACACTATGACACTTATAAACGCTTACACTAGCCGATTAGACACTCACTAGCCCATATACACTTGCACTCACACAAAACACACAGATACACTTACACTTACACTCCCCCACAGTCCAATATTTTGATGCCTCAACTTTGGTGCCTCAACTTTGATGCGCTCAGGCATCAATGCTGAGGCATTGATGCCTCAACTTTGATGATGCCATGCCGAAGCATTGATACATTTTCTAACCTTTGTTTCTAGCCTTCTTACCCCACGATCAAGAACCAGAGCTAATATGATTGTCTTCCCCTAGTTCATAAGCGTACCATCAGGGCGCCACCCCCCCCCGGGGGGGCCCCCCCCCTTCCCCGGGCCGCCGGAAGACTGACAACCCGCATCGCAGGTGCGACCCGCCACGTCCCCGCCCACCGCCGCGTTCCCGCCCGACGTGTTTCCCGCCCGTACCGCGTTGCGCCCGCAGGCGGCAATATTTCCGCGTTTCGCCCACCGCGTGCGCCCGCAGGCGTAATGATATTCCTGAGCGAATTGAAAAAATTAGTATACTATGAGTACGATTCATTTTATTCCATACCTAAACATTTATTAAAACATTTTCGCGATCCTAAACTGTAAACTTCATTTACAGACCTATTAATTAAAACAACATATATTATTAACTATTTTTCTTTATATTTTTACTTAATACTTTTTTAACATTTTAAAATTTTAAAAAATTGTATTAAGAAGAAAAAAATCAGAGTCTGATATATAAACATTTTATTTACTACAATTGTACGAAATATTATTAAAAACAATAAAATTCCATACCCTAAAAGCAGTAATCAGTAAATCATAGAGGTGTTTACCTAACACCAAAGGGATAATAATAGGCTCTTGTTTTGCTGCTTTACTGCCTTTACTGCTTTAACTCATATGTTTTTACTGCTTAAACTCACATATTTATTAACATTTACATACACTTAAAGCAGTAAATCAAGTAAATCAATAGAGGTGTACATAGCAACAAGGGGTTAGTATGCTTTTTTCACTGTTTACGCTTTAACTCATAGTTTTACTGCTTTAACTCCACTATTTATTAACTACATACCTTAAAGCAGAGTAAATCAGTAAATCAAAGAGGTGTTACATAGCAACAAGGGGGTAGTATGCTTTTGTTTTACTGCTTTACTGCTTTAACTCATGTTTTACTGCTTTAACTTGCATGTTTTACTGCTTTTAACTCATATGTTTTTACTGCTTTTAACTCATATATTTATTAACATTATGTTTTTATTATTGGTTTTAATACTTTTTATTTTTGTTTATTACATTTTTATTATTTTTATTATTATGTTCTTATTTATTTTTATTATTATTTTTATTATTTTTATTATTATTTTTATTTTTATTATGCTATTATCCTTAGTGTTATTTACTTCATGCCAATGGTTATTATTATTTAGAACACCCCACACACATACCACACACACACACACCACACACACACACACACACACACACACAGCCATATATTTATTAACATGATGTCTTTTATTTTGTTTATTTTTTTTTTTTTAATTTTTTTTTTTATTTTTATGATTATACTTAGTGTTATTTACTCATGCCTATTGTTATGATTATTTAGAACACACTTACACACACACACACAACATTTACACACACGACACACACACACACACACACATATTATTTATTAACATTATGTTTTTATTTGTTTTATATTATTTTATTTATATTTTTATTTTTATTATTTATTATTATTATTTTATATTATTTATATATACTTAGTGTTATTAACTTCATTTGCTGATTTGTTATTATTATTATTTAGAAACACACATTTACTATGACACTTACACTCACTTACCACAATCAAAATAATAATTTATTAAAACATTTGTTTTAATAACACGTACATTGTATATTACTCATTTCAAATATAACTAAAATGTATGTTCAAAGTTTCTTAAATTTCAATAATAAATCAAATCATTATCTTTGAACAAGAATTTATTATTAACTGTTAATACTTTTTGGTTTATTAAATTTTATAACTATCAAGTTTTAAAAATAATTTTTACTAAAATTTTTATGAAATTTATTAAAAACAATATATTTTACGTACCTAAAGCAATAAATCAGTTAATCAAACTGCAAGCCCCTAGCAACCCCTCTACACCAAGCTATCCACTTTGTTTCTATTGACCTTACTGCTTTACCTCATCTTTAGCCATGTAATAAGTATTAAAATAACAAAATAAGTTCTTCTTGGCTAACCATAACATGTATTTTATTAAATCATTCTAGGTTTTTATTTTAAAAATAACAATTATTCATCTACATTTATATTATTCAGTCGCTCGAATGTTTAACTAAAAATATTTTCAAAGCTTTTTTTTTAAATAATTCGGATTTTCTTTATTATTATCTATTACATGACAACTCCATCACGGGAAAACACAACAACCCGCACTCCTTACAGATACGAAACTGACCTCTCTCTGTGTAAAATGTGTTGAAATAACTACTTTAGGCCTAAATTTAGGATAATCCTTTTTGAACCTTGTCTATACTGGAATTACCTTTTGACCTGGTATTAGGCTTAAATCCGTCTGTATATAAAAAAGGTTAGCCTAAATTTAGGCCTAAATTTAGGATAAAACCTTTTTGTTATCCAGAGGCTGATTTCAAGCCCTTGCATTCTGGTCCAGTCTCAAAATTCCGTGTAATTCCTAGTTATGTTATACAAGATATCGGAGAGATCAATTGATTATAGTTATTGTTTATACATATATTTTCAACACTGAAACCTATGCTATGGTCATTTCGGGGTAAAGATCGCTGTTTGTTGAGCATGGGTAAAGAAGAAATTGTTTTACCCTTTCTTCCGTGCAGGATGGAGCTAATCTTATATCGATATCAAGGCCAAAACATCAAAAAAAACGGCGCCTATAAGGCCCCTTTAAAGGTGTGGATCAAAATAGTGGTGGCTCGTATCGGCTAATTACGTACGACGGGATGCTCTCGCATTCTGGTCCTGATCCTAGCATAGCCCCTCATCTTCGAAAAGTGGGCATCAACAAAAGGATACAAGGCCAATAAATTAACGTTGTCACTGTCTAAGCTCAAAAGATAAGTACGTTCAAGCGTTAGATGGGTGTTACATAAAAGGCATTCACGGTGTTGTTTTCGTCGGTCACAGGTGGCGTTTGATTTAAACATGCTTCGTGTGGTATGTCGTCTTTTACCTAATTGATGCTGTACTAATAACTACCAGTCATGTCCTCATATATCCTTATTGTTATCTCTGTTGAATACCTTATTAATTATTTTATCAATTAAAATTACTATTATAATTATATATTATATATATATTATCTGACTCCTCATATATATATATATTACCTGATTATGAATACTTCTCATATATGAGTTAATTAAAGTTAATCTCGGACCTATAGCTCACCTTATATATATACTATGAAATATATACTCATATATATATGTAGGTGCATATATGAATATACATATAAATGGGTTTTTATATAACAATAATGTATATTAGAAATAGTTATACGAGTATACTGTATGTTAAGGACTATTTTGTAGTTATATCAAGTAGTACATATTTAAGTTACTATATATATACACTTGCTGTATACTATATTTAAATTTTATTTACTAAAGAGGATTCTATAAATATTACTGTGATCAGCTACACATTCTTATTAATATAGAGTACTTTATATAGTAATATATACTGAATTATAATCATAATTAAACATATAATATATAAATATATAGAATTGGGAGAGGAATTGACTTTATATTATATTGTGTTTATATGTCAGAGAAAATACTATATTGAGTCTGAACTAACCGAATCAATTAACAAAGGTTTAGGGAACTCAAATTTTTCAAAATACAATGTCAGGTACAGAATTCATGGAACTCAATTCTAAGAAAATTCATTATCTAAAAGGTTTCAAAAAATTTTCTTACTAACCTCAAGGTGGTGGAAGCATCTACGTGGGAAGAACGCAGTGAAACTCAAAAACAAAGAGTTTATTCTATATTTATTAAACTTTTTAATTTAAATATTAAAATTTATTTATTATTAGATTTTCCCCCCCGAACCCAATTTATTAAGTTATCTACTCTTCCTATTTGTTTATTTTTCTGCAGTCACATTTTTCGATGACAATTAGATCTTATATAGTTTTCTTTAAAAGAGGAATACCTTCAACAATTAAATTATTTTAACATACACAATTAATAAGGTTCTAAACGAACAGAAAGCTTTGAGTATTCTACTATTAAAAATAAAAGGCGTGGAAGGTGTAGAAATTTTTTTACTCCATAACTTCAACCCATACATCAGCTAAAAATGAGCAATATTTTAGTATAAAATTTCAAAGTTCAAAAATAAAAAAATAAATAAAGAGATATTTATTTTTGCAAAATTATTTTAAAAATATATCAAAATATATATTTTATATATATATATACATTTCACGATAAATATTAAAAAGTAAAAAATATAAATTTTCGTTAGAAAATATTAATATTAAAATATAAATCTCAAAGTATTAATCATGATTGATAAATATGTTAATTAATTTAATTATAATAAGTTTATTAACATTAGATTACTATTAATAAATCGATTTAAATACATAATTAATTAACAAAGAATAAACAGCCTCAATATAACACTCGTTAGTGATGTATCCGTCTCGGTAATAATAATAATAATGAATAATTAGTAAGTTAATAATAATATGGTTATTAAGTAATAATTTATTAAATAATAAATAATATATAATAATAAAATAATGAATTTAAAGTAATAATAATTAATAAATGTATTAATAATTAATGAATTAAATATATATATAAATACATAATACATAAAAATTGTTAAATAAAGAATAATTTGTTTAACTATTTCAATAATAATTCACAATATAATAAAGACTATCCAAACAAAAAAGATTTAATAATTAATATCAAAGATGAGACTCATTTAATAATCTATATTCTAAAGTTTCTTATATCAAATTCATTATTTCTGTCCCTGCTTGCGTTTTCTTGCTTGCATGGATTAGTTATTCATGCATCTGATTCTAAAGAGGTAGGTTTCAAAATTGGGAATCAAATAGCTAAAATGTTTATCATAAAATTTAAATAGGCAAGAAACAAACTTGATACCAACAAATTTATTCTCTTTATTATACTAGAATAATGAGGATTGGTTTGTGTACAGTTTAAAAAATAAAAAAATATAGCATTGGGAACAATTTAAGAATTATCGAAGTTAATAAAATAATTACACAGTGATTGTTCAGATATTAATATGATGAATATATTGTTTAATCATATTAATAAAGTTACTCATTAATAAAACCAAAATTTAAAACTAAATTTTAATCTTTAAATTAGAATAATTATTAATAATTTTAAAAATAATTTAAAAAATAAATTAAATTGATTTTTTTAAAATGATTATTTTTTCAACTACATAAGCTTAGTTATTTATTATTCAAGTTATTATTGATTAATTTTTAATTTTTTAACTTTTGTCATAATACAATGATAAAATATGATGGTGAATTTTAATTTATGATTTTAGCCTTAGCATGATGTTTGTTTGGGTTCAAATAATACTTTCGTATACTAAGTGTCTCTATATTAAATAATATAGAAGTCAAAGCTTTTCTGTATACAGCGTAGATTTTGCCTGTTTTTTTTTTTATATTATTCTTAGTTATATATATAATTGATTCAAAGTATAAGGAACTTTATTCTTTGAATATTTTTTTAGGTCAACAAATAATAACTCTGTCTATAATATAGTTTTTTAGAGTAGACTAAATAATATTACATTATTATTTGTTCTTCTGCTATCTATTAATACAGATGATAATTTAAATTTTTAAATCGAAGACGAAATATTATATTATATATACTAGGACTCTTTTGAAGCTATACTATTACTTTTTATCTGTATGATTATAAAATACTTAAAAGGAGAAAAACTTTATGATATCGATATAAACATAATTATATTATATATATATATATATAATACTAAAGTTTTATATATTATACTAGTATATATATATATATTATATATATATATAAGGGATATATATAGTATATATATTAATATAGAATATATATATATATATATATATATATATATATATAGGACCTTTTTGTGAACCTAATTATTATTGTGATCTAAAATGATGAGTACCTTATGTTATATATCACTTGTGATAATAGATAGGTATATATGTAGGTACTTAGTAGGTTCTTGTCCTAAAAATAGGTGATATCATTATTATTAACTATTCATAACTTATTTATGTAAGGATCTGATAATAATCCTAATTATTGTCTGGTGGTTTTGTGGGCGAAACATAATTAACCGCACCCTTTTTTCTCTGATATTCGATATTATCGATTCGACTTATATTGAATTAATTATTTTCAAATAAAGCTTATTTTTAATATATATTCACTAGGCTTCAATATATATATATATAAAAATAGGAAAAAATATATATAAATTAATATTATAACTTATAAGTCATTATATAACTCTTTATATTATTTATGTAAGTTCCTAAGCCTAACATGCTAAAAATAAACGCGCTATATATATATATATATATATATATATATATAAGTATATATATATATATATAGTAATATATTATATATATATATATATGTATAGTGATATGTTAAAAGCTTGACTTTCGTCTGACCTTTGATATTCGATATATCGATATCGACGTTATATATATTACTATATATATATATGTATATATTATAGATAATATATATTATATATATTAATAAATGGAATATATTTAGATTAGCACAATTTAAATTAATTAAATAATATTATTTTTATATTAATACTTCTAAATTATTTAATATTTTTTATACCTCTTCTCTTCAGCACAAAACATTAAACACTTTATCCTAACCTAAATTATTAAAAAGGTGGTGAGCGCCGAGTTTGAACCTAACCTGATATGGATACCACGTTGCACAGCAATGCAAACCTAACGTAGATGGATACACGTTGCACAGCAATGCAACCTAACCAAGATGGATTCACGTTGCACAGCAATCGCAAAGCAAACCGTAGATAGTTTGTCGTTAAGTAAACATTTAACAATATTTTAAGTGTTAAAAATAATCAAACTCACGACTTATGGGACCAGATTCCTGCTGTTCACACCTTCCAGGAAATGGTTTCAAATCTGTCAACCTTTAGGGATCTAAATTTGAGCTACATAAATTAAATAAATGGTAATATAAACATACACCACAATAAATTATCAACTAGATATATATATATTATATAAATATATAATATATATATAGGTATATATATATATATATATATATATATATATTATATAATATATATAATATATTATATATAATATACTCTAGTAAATAACATTTATTATATTTATTATATCTATTATTATATAAAATGAATAATTTTAAATATATTATTATACGTATAATATTACGTAATTTAATATATATATATATTAATTTAAAAAGTTCTTACGTTCTATAGAATTTAAAAGATTATAGTAAATGTTCATTTGGCCTTTAATTTCTTGTCAAAGTAATTTATGAGTTGTTAGATTAAATTATAAATTATTACGTTGTAGTTTATTTTGAAATTTCAAACATAAGTAGTATAAATTCATATTTAAAATTAATGCACTTGACCCAATTAGACACAATGCTATTCCCCTCCACAGTTCTTAAAGACTAGTGAAAAAAATTGCCGATCAAAATAAAGTATTCGAATGGAGATTTATAATAGGTACAGGTGATATACATATGTTTGGGAACGTAATATATCTTTTTCTCAACATAGATTTTTCGGTCAGACGAAATGCGTTCAGTTTGTCCATATATATATTAATATTATAGATTAATATAGTATATATTAATACTATTATATATATATATATATATAGATATTATATAGATATTAATATATATATTATGTATATATACTATCAACTCTATATATATGTATAATACAATATACAGTAATATAAAGGCTACTTTAACGGCGACACCTCTGGAAAAAATTTGACTGGTGCTCCGTATAATAATAAAGTGGCCTATGGAGGAACTTAATGATTGCTCACTTTTTTAGAAGAAAAGAGAACTATATTAAAGGCAAGTAAGTGAGGGGAAAATATATATACTATATATGATCATTAAATGTATATTAATAAAAATATAATACAAATATATAAAATGAAAAGAGAAGTATATAAGTAAGAAACCTCAAATAAGAGGGTATGTATAGTTAATAATATATAGGATAATTAAATTATTTTGCGTCTGAGCTTTCGATAATCGATATATCGAACTACTATCACGATATATCGAGTATTGGGATATAATCGAACTATATCGATATATCGAGTATTGGATATAGTCGATATATATTCGAATATATAGAAAGGTATAGGGAGGGAGGAGAGACAAAGATGTATTAAACATTTGGAGAGGTATGATATTACGATACCATAAAATATCTAACAATTAATGGCATAATTATATAGTATAATAATGAATAAAGGCTTAGTAAGTATTGAGAACGACTCAGAATATAGTATTTAGAATTAACAATCAGATTATCATTTCAAAATAGCATAAAAAGTCTCTCTGATATAGTAAATGTTATATATAATGCGTATCGAATCAAGAACTTGAAAAGTCAAAATAATATACTCTCAAATTAACTAATACAACTTAATACTATACATATTACCTACATAACAATGATACTCTATCTCCTACTTCATCTCTCTCCTCCCTCT